>OU015498.1:67364633-67474633 GCA_907164885.2 Dolomedes plantarius | reverse complement strand
TTTTCCGTCGAAACGTGTATGCATATCAATTTGTGTCCAATTTGCATTACCCCTTCTTGGTGTGTCGTTTTATTTGTCTACGAGTGTAATTGGGGACCTTTATGAGTTGCCCGGCATGGGGGTCCCCCGTGACATACATGATGTGTTTTGCCTTATGTATTCTCCCCCTTGGGAAAATGCATGGGATGAAATCCTAATCTCCCTAATGCCCCGATATTTTAAAAACTTTTTCAACACCCTTAAAACTTTATTTTAGAGTATACAGTTTTGGTCAAGATTGCGGGGATCCATGAGAAGCTGCAATCCTCTGACCGTAACTTGGCACATTTGTGAAAAAACCCAACTCAAACGCACACAAACCCAGGAACAAACCTGATGTAAACAAAATGATAACGAGTGAGTGAAAGGTACAAAGACTGTGTACCAAAATTTGTTTTTGAATTTACGTAGTGAAAATTTTCTTTATGAATACGTCTTGATATATAAACTGAGTTGTGATTTATAAGTGCTATTGAGAAGAAATGTTGTGAAATTATATGTGATATTTTTGAGTAAATAATGATTGTGCAAGAACTGTAGGAAATAAACTGGAATTTCATGTAATAGAAATTATGATATTGGAGATTGGGATTCAATGTGATGATAATTTTCCCCGTTGGGAACTAACTTAAAGAATATTTGCACTTTTCAATTTATTAATATGTGTGCTCTGAGTCTTTACAGAGCCATCAAGATTTCAACCTGATGACATGTGAAAATTTATTGTAAAAAATGTCTAAAATGTGGTACCACTTCGCGTATTTTCATCTGTGCACCTCTATTGTTTTCAATATTGATAATTTCTTTTCCTATACATTCATTTAAGTTATATGTGAAGTGTTCTGATACGACAGAACTGCTTTAAAATATTGAAATTTTGATTGACTTAAAATTATTGATATGATAAGTTGTGGACTTAAATGTTAAACATCAAGACAACGCCATAGACTTATGCGCATTTAATGCAACATGGACTTATACTTACTTCTCGAGCTCTTTATTTTTGAACAGTCAATGAGGTGTTCCACGTGAAAAACTATTATTATTGAGTTCCCCAATTTTTCTTCAATTTAATTTTCTTACTTGATTTTGTGGTTCTTTTGTGATTTTATATTGATATTAAATAATTACATTGATATTAAATAATTTGTGAAATTACATTGATATTAATACATTTGATTTTTTTGTAAAATTTTTGATATTTTTCCTACTGATATTTTCTTAACCCTTTCAGAGGCAACAACATCCCCCGTTTGCACGGTGCAGATATTACCCCCCCCCCCCCGATTTTTTTAACCTAAAGAATCTTGAAAAAATTTCCAATTAAATGTTGCAAAATGTTTTTACTTCTTTAAACCGATAACAGAGAACAGTACTAACCATTTTTCTGCTCATTTAACTGGAATACATTGAATGCAAGTGAAAAAAATGACTAGATTTAGGCGCCGTTTGCACTGTGCAAACGGCGGCCCTCAAAGGGTTAAATTGTTATTCTTGTATTTTCTTTTAGTGATTTTTTAATAAGTGGAAATTTTAGTGTTCCTCTCTAATGATATTTTGATATAACTGATCTATTTTAATGTTCTTTTTGGTGATATTTAAAAAAATAATACTTTGATATTTTTCTTATTGGTTTTTCCAAATAATTCAAGTTTGGTTTCATGAAAATTTCTGTCTCGGCTGGAGACGTGTGTACATGTAGTAGACCTCTACTCAATCAATTAAGCGCGAAAGGAAAAATTTAATTGTGTTTCAAGTTTTTAATTGCATTTTATTATTGAAATTTTAATTGATTCTCTCCTGACGGCTTGCCATATGGAAAAGGCGCCTCATCTGTGTTTGCACGTCTTCAGGGAGGGGGAGGAAAGTTGTCCTGTCAGGGACGTAAACTAGATCTAATTAGGTTAAATTTGGTTAAATCTAAATGCACTAATGGGAGATACTAATTAAATGCCAAAAATTGATGAGATAGTAAACGAAAGAGCCAATAGATTGTACCACTATCGGTGATGGCTTTCAGGGAATGCCCATGGATCAAACCACTGTGTACTAAATGATGTAATTTTGCCACAATAATAAACCATGGGTTTTCTGTAGGATGATCACATTTTAATCTTTGTTTATGAATTAATACCCACTTCCTATACTAACTGACAAAAATAAAGTTAGGGATAACAAACGGAAATTATGTAATTACACCTTACCCGATCTTTATTGTGCCCTTGATAAGAAATTTTGTTTTCTTATAGCTTGAAACAAGGGAGAGGATTTTTTCTCCTATTTTCCACAATTCCTTTTCAAAAACGATACCACAACTTAATTCAACTCATATTACTAAGAAAATTACTAAGGCGGGATGCCTTAGTAATTTTCTTAGTAATAATGCAAAGGCTTTTCTTAGTAAAGCCTTTGCATCCCGCCTATTTTATTATCAGAAAATTAAGTGGAACAGTAACAATGCGAAAGTGTGTCTTATCGCGAAAATTATCATGATGAATTGTGAAAATGCAGAAAATGTATATGATGACTTTTGACATGATTCGTTTTAGGCATTCACTGTCAACTGAATTTTCAACAAACCTGTCAGTGAGAGAAATGAGGAATTGAAGATATTTTGTTTGTTCAGCTGCTACTTCATGCTGCTTCAGCATGAAGTATGCTAGTGAGCATGCTACTTCATGCAACCTGAAACAATGCTTTAATTGGATTACGTGAGATCTAAGCCCCGGCGCCTTTCATGCAATATTATCTAACATACTAAATCCAGCATATTATTAAACATATTATAACACCAGGGATTACTTTCTGCAAATTAAATCAAACACTTCTTGCAAAACGCTTGTGAAGACCTATAAAATTATACTAGAAAAATTAACAAGACTGAATCAATTAATGATAAAAGCATCATGAACTATTGCAACATAATCGTATTACGGCGTAATCCGGAAAAATTTGCAACATCCAGTACAACCTAGTAACGAGCAACAAATGATGACGTTACACAGCGTTTTCACTTGGCCTTACAGTAAAATGCATTCCTGCAGCAAAGCACCCAGTTCCAGGAAATATAGAGCAACTCTGAAAACCGGCTGACAGTCCAACGCAGGTAGGAAGATCCCGTGTCCCGTGAAATAACCTGAGTGTGATATCCCCATAACTGTCTGTCCGAATGGTATTCTAACCGGAGCGATCATGAAGTTGAAATTAATCTCCGTTGCAGCTATAACTCTCAAGAAAGTTGTGGAAAAAGAAACACAGTAATGAATACCTTTGTTATCCCATGGTTCTGCCTACAGCTTTTCTTGATGTACGGAGGAGAGATTGACTATTTTGAGGATATGGAAGGCAGTTATAAAGGATTTGTGACCCACAGAACAAGCGAAAAAGCTTCCTATCCATGACCAATTGTAAAATTATTTCTAAAATTTTCCAGTCACAAAACTTACACCATCGTATTATTTATAACATGCGTATCCTATATTCAGCAACAATGAATATCCTTGGTTGGATGTGTGTAAATATATCAAAGTCCTTGGTTCGCTCATTAGATTAAAATACAAAGACACACACACACACACAGAGAGAGAGAGAGAGAGAGAGAGACACGCAGTGTAATATCCTAACTATCGATAACGGTCAACAGCAATGGATATCCTTGGTTGTGTGTAAACATATTAAAGGTCCTTGGTTCCATCATTAGACAAAAATACAAACACACACACACAGACACACTTACAGTGTAATATCCTAACTATCAATAACGGTAAATTTAGAATAGTAATGACAGACTCATATGATTAACCTTTTTTGAGCGGTAATTAGACCATGGTGTTTTTCTTCTTTTATAGCTGATTTTACTATCCAAAAGCGCTCAGATTACTTGGCAGCTTATGGAAGAGTATTGGAAACACCAAAATGCACATTTTTATAATATGTGTTGAATGAGAAACTTTTAAAAGAACGTAGTGTCAATGAAATAAGAATGTACAAATGCAAAACATGAAAGTCACTCTGTTTTTATTATAATTTACAAGACAATTTCAATACATAAGCGAAAATTTCATTTTGAAATACTTGATGTTCTTGCCTTTCTATCCACATTTTTCTAGCTTGACATAAGCCCCACGTCTAGATTTCTTTACTTTTTCCAGTACTTCAGATGTTTTACAAATATGTCATTATGCTCGGAACGCTACGAAAGCATTTGCAGCGTATGAAAGTGAATTCGCCACTGAAGAGAGCTAGAAAATAAAACAACTTAGATTTATAAATGTCCTACAAAAAGAAATATTGCTGTTCAAACTTATAGAAAATTAATATGAAATAATTTTTTTTTTGCTCGGGAATGAAGTCACCGAATTGTAATAAACTAATAACAGAGGTGATCCATCGTTTCAATGATAATTTTAAGAATTGAAGTTAAAAATTTACGAAGGCATAATAAATCAGCAAACATTACATCCCTATTTATAAATGTGCAAAAATATGCTTTGCCAGAAAAGGTTAACATGAATCATAGGTCTCTACAACGATTACATTGCCAGGTGCCACATTTTAATAGTCTTCTATTTATACGTAACCTTCTGTGGGGCTTTTTAAGAGTTCTTCTTTCCCTAAATAATTAATTCCGAAATTGTATCGTACAGACAAATTTACAGATGAGAGGGCAGGGATTGTATATTTGATTCCTCTCTTCAACATCACTACCCATTTTTGATGAAATAATTACCTTATCCAATTTCTTGAAACACGAAGATTGTTTCTATTAATGTAATAAAAGAAGGTCTAAATACAATGGTAGCTCAAGTTATTACAACAATTTAAGTGCTGCCGAGGCTCAAAATTCTCACGTATTTTAATAAATTTTCTTGTATTTTAATATGCATAACGTCCCTTAAGGCAAAAGCAGAAAAAAAAAATCAGTTTTCAGAAGAAAAGAAAATCATTGCAAAATACAATCTTAGACAACAACAAAAAAAGACGCTACTGCGTCCTTTTTTAAAGTTACTGCGTCATTTTTTAAAGTTAACTGCGCAACTTGCAGGATATTAAAGAGGAGAAATTTTGATTCCAGGTCATAAATTCTTTCCGAATTTTATTTCGTGTACTTAGGTAGACAATACCTATGCCTCGTATACAGGTTCCCGAACAATATTCGCAGATGTCGTGTAGATTTGAGAGAGGACGTGTAGTTGGGCTCAAAGAAGCGGGTTGGTCTAATCGGCGAATCGCTCGACATTTGGATAGGAGCAATGCCACTATTAGGCGATGTTGGCAGGAATGGGTGAACCATGGCCGAACACACCGTCAATAAGGAAGCGGTCGGACTAGAGAAACGACAGATCGTGAGGACCGACCAATCGTCAGAGTGGCACTCACAACCCCAGATTCATCATTATCATCGACCGTACGTGCAACCGGTGCTTCAGTGACCGCAAGGACCATTCATAGGTGGCTCAGAGAAAGAGGACTGAGCTCACGGTGCCCCTTGAACCGACAACCATTGACCTCTGAACACCGACAAGCCCGTTTGCAGTGGTGTCGAGCACATTCGACCTGGACTGTCACTGACTGGAGTAGAATTGTCTTCACTGATGAGTCCCGCTCCGAATTGAGGCCCGATGACCAGCGAATACGTGTCTGAAGACGCCCCGGACGCCCGCGGTGGGATACCAACCTGACTGCTTTCCGCCATACAGGTCGAGAACCAGGGGTAATGGTCTGGAGAGCCATTTCATTTCATAGCAGGGCCCCTTTGGTTGTCATCTGCGGCACCCTTATAGCACAGTGGTACGTCGGCGATATTCTACGCCCCGTTGTGTTGCCCTTCATATCACGTCATCCTGTTCTTACATTTCAACAAGATAATGCCCACGAGTTTATACTGCTTGTCTTCGTGTTTGCCCAACGCTACCTTGGCAGCAATTTCACCGGATCTCTTCGCCATTGAGCACGTTTGGAGCATTATGGGCAGGGGCCGCAAACCAGCTCGGGATTTTGACGGTCTAACGCACCAATTGGACACAATTTGGCACGATATCCCGCAGGCGGACATCTGGCACCTCTATCAATCAATGCCAAGCCGAATAACTACTCACATAAGGGCGAGAGGTGGACCAACGCGTTATTGACTTTTTCACTTCGCGAAGCTCTTTCTCTTAAATAAATCATCCAATTTTTCTCAAATTTTAAACTTTTTTTTCTGTACATGTACATGAAATCTACTGATTTTCGTCCCATTCGGATAACTCCTTCTTGGTGCGTCATTTTTTTTTTGTCTAAGAGTGTATGTGTAAATAAAAAGAGTAAAATCTTCTCCCTGTTCCTGGCTCATAAATTCTTGTACCGAGTGACTCAAAAGTTTTTTACAATTTTATAAATGATAAACTCTTTCTATTTAAAATTTATTGTAGTTTTATTTTTCAAGTAAATTTAAAATAAATTTAATTTCTATCTTTCAAATAAACTTATAAATGTTTAAGAAATTTACCAAGGAGAAGCACGCGACTGAGAAAAGAACAAAAAAATTGATTTTGGACTATTTAATTCAATTTGATTTTGGAAACTATCATTCCAATTTGTTTACTCGAAGAGCATATCACAAGGAATGTCGTCGCCCTTTTAATGTTGATAATATTCCTTGAATACCCACCATCCGGAATTTTCATTCCACCCTTTCAAGAGTTAACGGAAAATAAACCTCGAACACTCCAGGAGGACGCCAAATATTTTTTCCACTCCAAAAAAATAATATTTGGCGAGAAATTAGCAGTTGGAGGCAGAAGCATTGCAAGCTGTAATGGATCATAGACTAGAAAAATCTCGACTCCCTTAAGCTGAAAATGGAAAACATTTGAGGAATATTATGTTTCCCCAATTGGGTCAAAGTAATTTCCAAGAGTCAAAATAGATATGTTTAAAAGAACAATTTCTTTTTCTTTTTTTATTCAAAATTTGTTCAATTTTAAAATAAACGAGTTTTACGTCCCCCGTTATTTGTTTTTTTTTCAGATTTAGTTGGAAAATAATATCTAACTCCATACTAGACCTCAAAAGCTTTTACAGAAACAGATATAACTAAAAAGGCACAAGGGACATTAGTGTCACAAAATGCATATTTGAAGAACACGCAATCGGTGGAAAAGTAGTATGTGCATAACTAAGTAAAAATTTCTTATACGTGTACCATAATCATCAGTTTCCGTGACTTACATTATGTTATAGTTACCATGTTTAATTTTAGCTTACGGGGCCCACTTTTCCGATTCTCTCTTTAGAAGGGAAAATTTCATACCCCCGTTGTAAGAACGGCCATTAAGGGTTTTATACCTGTATACATACATACATATGTATATAAATATAGTATATGTATGTATGTATATGTACATATATATATATATATATATATATATATATATATATATATATATATATATATACATACACACACACACACATATATATATACATATACATATCAACTTGAAAGAAAATGAAGTTAATTGGAAGTTAACTTGCTTTTAACTTTTCGTTCCCGTCCCGGCTGATAGATGGCTGCACCAGTCTACAAAACAAAATTAACTGAAAATAACTGAAAAAGAATTTAAATCTGCTTAAAGATGGCTAAAAGTACCAAAAGAATGCATTGTAATCGTGTTCTGAGCTATTCTAAAAGTTTCAAATGTCTAGCTAGTCGGGAAGTTAGTTAAAAATTGATTGCAAGATTTGTACGGGACATACACACACACAAACAAACAAACAAGAAAGCGAGTTAAAAAACATGGTAAAAAGTTTAATATGTGACTTTCACCACTTTGCCTTTCACCGCTTCAATAATGTATTAAGTTTTAATTTCGAAAAAAAAAGTCGTTAGATTTTTAAAATGTTTTTAAATTCAGGTTTAAATTTCAGATATTCAGCATATTTACGTAACTGACAGCTACAAATATGCTTTTAGGATAATAGATGGAATAATTTTTTTTTCTTGTGCTGTAAAAGAATGATTTAAAATTTTTTACGAAACGAGATAATATTTTGAACTAAAGTTCAGTTCCACTTTGTCATAAAAATTAAAGATGTGAGTCCTAAGTGTCGTGTTTGTAAACTGTAAAATCTTCAATTTTTTTCCATGTTTTTATTAACTTGCTTTCTTGTTTGTTTTTCCAGTACAAATCTTGCAATCGATTTTTAACTAACTTCCCGACTAGCTAGACATTTGAAACTTTTAGAATAACTCAGAACACGATGATTATGCATTTTTTAAATACTTTTAGCCATCTTTAAGCAGATTTTTACCATGTTTTTTATTATTTTCAGTTAATTTTGTTTTGTAGACTGGTGCAGCCATCTGTCGGCCGAAACGGGAACGAAAAGTCAAACACAAGTTAACTTCCAATTAACTTCATTTTCTTTCAAGTTGATGGGATAATTCATCAAAAAAATTTTTTTAAAGTATTTATTAATACATAGTCAAGTTTATATGATTCAACAGAAAATTTAAAAACATGGTATATAAAAAGTTCTTTTTATCTTGTAATTATTCTACTAGATTACGAGTAAATTATCTCTTATCAATCCATTTCGTTCAAATTACTTACAACAGCAATGATCCAAGCCGCGTAATCACCACCTCGTTTATCTTCAGGACTAAATTTTGCAACCACTGTGATCAGTGCAATCGATGCCGATATGCAGAATAGGAATGCGAAGAGATGATATAAGATTTCCTGAAAAAGGGTAAAAATTATGAACATATTTAAATGGAACTCAGCATGTATAGAATATTTTTCTTACCAATGAACTTGCAACTGGCGTATTTCGACATATTTAAAACCCACTGAACAAAAAATGTATTGGCAAAAATGTATGCTTTGTTAGCATCTTTTTATCCTTAGGTTGTCATTCAGGAAGACGAGCTAAAATATTCAATAAATCCTTATTTATAGGTTTTTCTCAATATCAACCCTTATCTTACATTTAATTCACTCTCTCATGCTCGAATACACCGAACGGATGAGATTCAAGCCTCATGTATTCTCTTTCTCTTTCATTAGAAGAAATAACTCTTAGACTCATTAAAGGAAATAACTCAAGAAATTGACATTTCTTGAGTTTATTAGATTTAAGGGGGTCTGGGATATTTAAAAAAAATTATTTACTGAGTTAAAATTTTGAATTTTTTGTGATGGTTAACCATATAATTTGTAAACAAAATCTACTATATATATAGAACAGTTCCGTAACTGACTGACTGACTTACTGACTGACAGACAACGCAAAGACCAAACCGCTGGACCTAAAGGGCTGAAATTTTCTATGGCGATTCTTCTTATAGTGTAGGGGTGCACTAAGAGAGATTTTTGAAAAATTCTACTTAGATTTTTTTTAATAAAATTTTTAAGCTGTGTTTGAAACATTCTTTAAAGTTTGCATTTAAAATAATAATTGGAGGGTTATAAAATTTATATCACGAGAAAGATCCTAAAACATCCTTTAAAATGAAAACTTTTTCGAATCTTTACCTCCATTTTCTGATTTTTAGTGAATTTTTAAAGATAAATTTTTAGAATTTAATTTATTAAATACTGATCACGTGGTTTATTTTCTTTTCGTGATACTTTAAATTAATTTTTCGTCACGTGCATAACAACGAAATAAATGAACAAAAAAGATATTTTTTTCTTTCTAATGCGGCAGACGATTGGATATTATCAAAAAAAATATTAAAATACAGCAAAAGAAATGTTCTACAAACTGTGCTATATTCTTTAATATGTTCTATTAGATTTAATTTGAATATTTTATTCTACACTAGCGGCCCGTCCCGACTTTGTCCGGGTTGAACAAAATATTATACCTATAAATTTCCAGTTGATAGCCAATAAATTGTAAATCTTTTTTTACCTTAAATTTCCAATAAAAAGCATAGTTCCAAATGTAGTTTTCTTCAATAAACCTTTTAACGTTGCCAGTTTCAAAAATCCTTTTTGTATACATCAATACCTCCTCTACTTGAATCTTAAAAATATTAAACCTTTTCCTTACGGGGTGGGATAGCATATATCCGAAGCACATACTCTCGAAAAATACGGTGTGATGTCGGCATAGATATAGTCTTGAATTCCACTTCGTTGTGACTTTCCTAACGGCTTTGCCCCCAAAGAACAATTGGGTGACATTCTGGGAACGGAGGGTGAAACTTGCTGAAAAGGACTGAATAATAATCTTTTGTCGTTCTAGCTAGAGGCTATTTCTTTTCAGGCGAGAGACATCAGAAGGGCGGTTCACCCGCGGTTCATCCATTTTCTACCTTTTCAGAGATGAAAGAGTTACGGAGTGTCGATGAATTACTATTGAAATTCTTCTTCAATAGTAAGAAAACAATAAGAAAACAATTAACCACTCTTTGGTCCCCCACTGGGTCTACTCCCTGACCCCCCACGCTGAATGTCCCCCACGTAAAATGGGGATAGGAAGTAGATAACATTTTCCCGTTGTAAAGAGCGATTTCGAAAAACGGACCCCGTAAGCTAAAGGGTGTTGCTATGATTACTTGACTGTGGTTGACAAAGGAAAAGATGTAAAGTACATTTTAATATACAAAAGTTGTACATTACCCACCACATAAAAATCTGCTCTCTCTTTTTATATATTATTATAGAAGTATAGATACACATTGGTATCCCAAAATTAGAATAAGAGATGAAATAAAAATACAAAAATAAAAAAGGATTTTAAGTAAAGAATTTTTTTAAATTATTTTAAGCACCTAAAATAATATTAAAATTAATATTACGTTATTTATTAATTAAAGCTAATTTTTTAAAAGAAAGAGGTGTGCTTGAGACCGTAGTTTTATTCAAAAATGAAAAAGGATTTTAAGTAAAGAATGTTTTTTTAATTACTTTAAGCATCTAAAATAGTATGCAATTTAATATTACGTTAGTTATTAATCAAAGTTATTTTTTTAAAAGAAAGAGGTGTGCTTGAGACCGTAGTTTTATTCAAAAATAAAAAAAAGGATTTTAAGTAAAGAATGTTTTTTTAATTATTTTAAGCACCTAAAATAGTATTCAAATTAATATTACGTTAGTTATTAATTAAAGTTAATTTTTTAAAAGAGAGAGGTTAAGAGATGAAATAAAAATACAAAAATAAAAAAAGGATTTTAAGTAAAGAATGGTTTTTTTAAATAATATTAAAATTTTTTTCAAATAATATTCCTAAAATAATATTCAAATTAATATTACGTTAGTAAATAATTAAAGTTAATTTTTAAAAGAAAATGGCGTGCCGGAGAAGGGCTAGGTTCGAACCACTAACGTCAGAACAGAAGCCCACCGCAATAACACCACGCTAAGGATCGTTGAAGACTTCGGCACAAAAAGCGGTAGAGGACAATAGCGGTAACAATGGAGATTGTTAGGATTAAGCCCCTAACTTTATTTCTACTGATCAGATATACATAATATATAGCCTATGTCCATCTGGAATAATGTACCTTTCAAACAGTGAAAGAATTTTTCAAATAGGTGCAGTGGTTCCGGAGATTACCCTCCACGTACAAAATCGCTCTCTCTCTTTATATATAAGTATAGATAGATCATAGAAGTATAGATACACATTGGTATCTCAAAATTAGAGTAAGAGATGAAATAAAAATACAAAAATAACAAAAGGATTTTAAGTAAAGAATGTTTTTTTAATTATTTTAAGCACCTAAAATAATATTCAAATTAATATTACGTTACTTAATAATTGTGTGCACGGCCGCCATCTTGGATTTTTTTTGCGCCAACTTGGCGATTTTACAGTGTTTCGAGGAGTGGAAAATTTCTCGCCAATGTGTTTTAAGCGGTGTTTTCAAAACGCTGGACTTTGAATTTTTTTAGCTTTTTTAATAAAAACCACCTGTTTAAATTATGAAACTTAGAAAAAATTTTGAAAAATCATTTAAACGTTGGACTTAGATTTATTTTTGGGTTTTTGATAAAAACCACTTTTTTGAAAAAATCATTCTCAAATATTAGAAATTTTGGGTTTTTCTTTTAGCTCTTTTAATAAAAACGACCTTTTTAAATTGTGAAGCTTAGAAATATTTTTGAAAAATCATTTAATCGTTGGACTGAGATTTTTTTTTGTCATTTTTAATTAAAAACTACCTTTTCAAATTATGATCCATATGAAAAATTTGGTCAAATGAATTGTACTTACAGATAAAATTTCAATGCCATCTATTCAGTTTGCCCTAACCCTTTGACTAATAGCAATGAATCACCAAAATATTATGCCAATATTTTGTTAATTAGAAAAAAAATACAGCGTACCACCTAAATAACTTGGAATTTAAAAATTATCTAAAATTCAGCATTGAAAAATGTAAAATAATTATGAAACCATAAATTTGTGGTGAGTAACCAGATCCTCTTTTCTTCTTTTTTTTTTTTTTTGGAATTCTAAAATATTTAAAAATATATTGTATTTAAAATGTATACTGTATTTTACATTTTACGAAAAAATGATGGCAGATAATTTTTACTTCAAATAAATGAAATGGTGTATCATTATAGTATACTAATTGACAATCAATAAACAAAATTAAAAGCAACTTAAATTTAATAAGTTAACGAAAAACTGATAATGGATTCAAAAATTTTCAACAAAAAGACTATTAGTTTTAAAAATAATTTACTCTTTTGAGTATAGTTAATTTGACTCAGATTTCCAGGTCAAGGCCAAGATCTGACCTAAAATTATTATACTGTAATTAAAAGATCACATCAGAAATAACTGTTTGATCTTAAAATTAGAGAATTTGACAATGGGTTATTTTTACCAGAACGCAATAATTATCGCCATGCGAAATGCGCCAAACCCTGGCGGAAAACTCCAAGATGGCGGCCGTGCACACAAATCTAGAGTATCCCCCCTAACTTTATTTCTACTGATCAGATATACATAATATATAGCCTATGTCCATCTGGAATAATGTACCTTTCAAACAGTGAAAGAATTTTTCAAATAGGTGCAGTGGTTCCGGAGATTACCCTCCACGTAGAAAATCGCTCTCTCTCTTTATATATAAGTATAGATATAGATTATTTTGTCTATAAAAATATCCATTACGATTTCTTTTTAAATATATTTTCTTGCTTTTTTTTGGCATTAATTGCATACATTGACCATTGTATTTAATTTGAATGTACTCCGTAGTGAAGTACGGGTTTTCAGCTAGCCATATCATAAAAGTTCTCATAAAGTTTTAAAAAGAAATTTAAAATTAAATTAAAAAAAAAAAAATGGAGTAATTTAAAATCGTTATAACTCGAAATATATTTGTCGAACTTCAAAATTTCTTCAAAATTAAAAATATTTAGAGCAAAAATTTTTAAAAAATGACGTAACTTATTTTTAAAGAATGATATTTTGAAAAGTAAATATTTTTTTCAAATTTTCTGAATCAAAATTAAAATAAAATAATTGAAAAAGACATGTTCCAAGTGTGAACCATTTATCTTTAACGGTTCTTCACTTATGACAGTTTAAAGACGAGAAATGGTGAAAAACCCATCATTCAGAAAAACGCATTTACAGGTTTAAACAAAAAATGGCTGCTATTAGAAATGTTGCAAAAAAATTTAACATCTCCTGTTATTATCCTAATTAGGATATAAACATGATTTAAACGTCATTTTAAGCTGAAAAGAACACAAAATTTTTTAATGCAATGAAATTTTTTCGAAAATTTGACGAATTTTGTGTCCTGGACTCCCTTAAGAGCCTTTATTGAGTCTATATCCTCTTTCATTAGAGGAAATAACTTAGCCTTAAGAGAGTTAATTTGAAGGTACTGATTTTGACAGCTGGTGTGTTTAACAAACAGAACATTTTACAATAAATTATACATTAGAATCACACCCCTTCTGTTCACAGGCAACCACTCTTAATTCGTTCTTATTTCTACTGAATACAAAAGCGCCACCGGTTCCGTGACACAAGATAGGCTACCGTATTATGTATTTTGTTATTCTTTAGTACAAAATTTCGCCTAGTTTTTACATGCGAATTTATCTGTTAAAGTATAAGTATTAGGGTGGGGCGAAAAAATAATTTTTTTATAATCAATTTCGAATAGCGCGGAAAACTTACGCATTGGCATCCTAATAACGGGAAAAATAATATAAAAAAATATAAATTGGTTTTGAAATCACGCAAGAGCCCCAAAAGTTTAGAAAAAAAAATCTGCACTTTTTAAAGACGTATAAATTTTTTTTAATAGTTTACTTTATTTCTAATAGTGTAAAAAACTACTCTTTGTAGTTACCTAAATGCGTGAAAAATACTTTTGGATATATTGCCGTTCATTTGAATTCGCGCAAAAAGCCGTAAATACATTTATTTTTGTAAAAACCTCATATTGTAGCTCTTCGCCCATATCAGCATGTTTATCCTTTATACTGAAACGACCCAAGACGTGGACCCACTACGTGGAGGTGGCTACAAGTCGAGTCCCACCCACACCCTACCCAACCAACCAACTAACCAATTTGGGTGTTGTTATTTACACTGAAGTCCCTTTAAATTCTGACTTCGTATCAAATTTTGGCATCAAAGACCTTGATCCTAAAGTTGTCTGAATAAAACCCTCTCGGTTTTCATGCCCGCAAACTTTTCCAGTGGCCTCTGTAACAAGTTTCGCACATCTCTCTACCGACTGAGTCTGGCATGGAAATTTCAAATACTCAAATTCTGTTCAGGGCTTTGTTTTTCAATAAAATTGAAATGTGTTCGGCGCCATATTTGACAACAGTGGAGGTGGTGTCAGCTTACACTTTGTCCAATAAATAAGTTCAGTTTAGTCTGTGGCTTGTAAATAAATTAAAGGAAGCTTGAAGGCTCTAACGTGACCTGCTACTGGCGGGTCATTTCTGGCTTTCAGTATCCTCCTGTAGCCTTATTCTCTAATGTGTTGTCTCTCGTCCAATATCATCGCCAACATCATATTCTCTGGATGGCAGAAGAACGAGTTTCTCTGAATGACCGGATCGATGATTTCTTTTATGTTGTCCGGGAAATGTCTTGTTGTTTGAATGACCTTTAGTATGTGCTTCGGACCGTCTTTCCCAGTGTAATGCATCTTGATATCAAACCAAACAGGAGTATA
Source organism: Dolomedes plantarius (assembly GCA_907164885.2). Classification (NCBI taxonomy): domain Eukaryota; kingdom Metazoa; phylum Arthropoda; class Arachnida; order Araneae; family Dolomedidae; genus Dolomedes; species Dolomedes plantarius. The sequence goes on along the minus strand of OU015498.1, from coordinate 67,459,431 downwards.
GGTCTTTACAATGTAATTTACAAGTGTCTTAATTTCGCTTGTTGGACTAATTTGGGAAACATAAAGTCTTAATAACCGGTTAGCACAGGTTAGCCATCGGGAATGGCTGAGGGGTCCAGGATCTTTAACAGCTAATCCTGGATCACATAGTCCAGTGATGACTGCATTAACAATGTCTAGAAGATACGGCTGATCTTTACTGAGGTCAGTTTTATTTATTGTGATGACAACTTCATATTGAATCGGCACAAAATCAACAACAGGATTTTTCTCACAGCTAGGCAGTTGCTTGCCAATTGGACCACTAAATGACGCTGGCCCACTTGTTGTCCCGTCTAAGTGCTCAAACAAATGTTTATAAGGCAGCTCATTAAAGTGAAGCAGACAAATAAACCACTGCAGTGGTCGCTGACACCTGACTTCAATCTTCTGTACAACACCACTTTTCCAACTGGTGTTTGTGACTGTCCCATCACATCGGATGGCAAATACTGCACTCACGTCAAAATCTTTCTTTTTCATGTAGTCGAAAATACTTCCGGCAATATCATTACTGGTTCCTGTTTTTGGTGTAACATGGACAATGTATAGGCCACCAGGTTCACTAATAACGCTAATATGTTCTTCTTTTCTTACTCTGCGGTACATTTTAACACTTATTTTTTCTTGTGTTAATGTATTATCTTTTCTACCGTCAAAGTAGATTCCATTTACTTCTTTCAGCTGGTGCTATTTTTTATTGCTTTTCGAATCTTCACTTTTTTCCTTCTAATCTTACCTTTGTCAATTACTCGTGACATATCTGAATCAGAGATCATTCCAAGATCATGCAGGACACCAGAAGCTATTGCTGCTGTGGCCCTGTCAGAAACACCGTACCTATCGCTTAATAAGGAAGTATACGACAACTTTGAGCACATTTGCGATGTAGAAGGCAATACCAAACTCATAAAGTAAAAATATGCTGAAATGGGTGAAGAGCTGCAATATGAGGTTTTTACAAAAATAAGTGGCATTTTAAGGCTTTTTGCGCGAATTCAAATGAACAGAAATGTGTCCAAAAGTATTCTTCACGCATTTGGGTAATTACAAAGAGTAGGTTTTACACTATTACAAACAAAGTAAACTATTAATAAAATCTTTATACGTCTTTAAAAAGTGCAGATTTTTTTTCTTTTTTTTCTGAATTTTAGGGCTCTTGCGCGATTTCAAAACCAATTATATTTTTTTATATTATTTTTACCGTTATTAGGATGCCAATGCACAAATTTTCCGTGCTATTAGAAATTGATTATAAAAAATTAATTTTTTTCGCCCCACCCTAATAAGTATTACCAGTGAAATTACGACTTGGATATTTCACTCTCTTTAAAAGCCACTCAACTTTCCCACAGTTTGCAAAAAATGTATGCTTTATTAGCATCCTTATATTCTTAGGTTGTCATATAGGAAGAACTCAAACATTCAATAATTCCTTCTACACAGATAGTACCATTTACCCTGATAGATCCCCGCTCGTCGATTTGTAGATCCCCGAGTTTGGGTCTTAAAAACAAATTACTAGAGCAATTTATCAAAGTATATCGAAGTATAACTATTCCACAGATAGAAAGCGAATGTGTTGTGTTGCTCCACTTCTGTAATCACAACAAAGATTTTGTCATGCGATTCTTCATGCACTATGAGGTGTTCCTTTTTTAATTATTCAGCGATAAATGTGTGCTTATAACTTTTCATAGCCAACACTTTTTAATAAATATTTTTCATATAAGAAATGACTTGTCTGAAGGAATGCATATTATTCATATTTATTGCTAAGTGGGGAAACGGATGTGTTCTATCTTTCAAGCTAAGATGTACAGACTTACTAGATAGTTCAAACTGATGGTTTATTTAAAACGCATAAATGAATAAAAAAATTTCAAATTTTTGAAAGTCATGCCACAAATTTCAAAACCATGAAATAGACAGATATTGAGCCAAACAAATTGAATAAAAAAAATCGCCGAATCAAATAAGGTGACTTAAACGGGAATTGCATCTTCTAACATACTTTTAAACATTCTTAAAGGCAAACATAATAGATATTATTTAAAATGCCCTGATGTAAGTCTCTCTCACAGCACTATAAACTAATAACTCAGTAAAAACTGGCAAATGCATGTTTACACTTCTAAAAGCAATTTCAATAAGTAAATGAGTATTGGAAGATCGCTTGCTTTCAAAATAAGCGCAAAAAGCTTGCACAAACTAAGTGTTGAAACAATTTTTTTAATGGGCAAAAACAAAAAGAGTTTTATGCTTCTTAATTATTATTTTAGAGACAACTGTTTTTCTAAAACGCTTTGAAACAATGCTATTCAGATGAAAAAAAATAACTCCTTACTTACCCAAGCAGAAAAAAAACTTTCAGTAGTCAAAATCATTGTATAACATCATTTTTTTCATCAAAGGGCACTCTATTTACCAATTTTGGGATGTATGTTGTTAGGAGGCCTCAGTTTGAGTATCATTTATCTAAACCATTAGAAGAAATTATCTAAGATGGCTAAAAGTTTGTCTCAACATAAAAAAATCACACTCACTTTAAGTGACCGTTTCAATACATTAAGTTTTGAGTTTTATTTATTTATTTTTACATTATTATATTATGAGGTATAGCGTACTACGTCGTGGCCCGCGTAACGTAGCAAACATATTCATGTGGCCCGAGAGAACAAAAGGTTGAGCATTGATGATCTAGACCACTACCACACGTAGCCATCAAATCCTTTATATGTTTTACAAAAGATTTTAAACAGCTACATTTTTAAATTACATAATTTTGCAAATGCTTTTCGCACATATTGATGTAACCAAAGATTGAAACTTCTCTGAACAAAGACTCTAGAATAAGAATTATACTTACAAAACTTGACTTTTTCAGATTCTCTGCTGTTTCTGCATTAAGATTGGATAAAAGAAGGAGAAAGGAAGTGAAGAGTAAGGAAAAAGTGACAAGCAGAAAAAAGAATAGTTCATTTGGTACCTCAAAACTACCACTTGGCGAAAGTAACACACTATAGTGTCCAATTATGCCGAGGCATATTGTCCCCAGAATCTAAAAAGAAAATGAAGTTTTTCTTTTAAATGCATAAAATTCAAATTATAAAATATTGAAATAAAGGAAACTTTTCACTATTTGAAAAGTGAGCAAAATGTGGATGAAACAACATTGGTAAAAGGAAGCTGCCTAAAACTTCCGAGATAGCTGAGAAACATTTCAAATTCTAGTTTTTCCTCATAAATTCGACTTTCTATATGTGTGTACACACACACACACACACACACACACACACACACACACACACATATATATATATATATATATATATATATATATATATATATATATATATATATATATATATATATATTACACCACAGGTCCATGGTTCGATCCTGTTACTCGGCAAGGTCGACTCAGCCTTTCATCCCTTGAGTGAGTCAATTAAATGAGGACCAAGCATGCTTGGGAACTAACACTGGGGTTCCCGCGTCAGGTTGACCACCTGACTGAGACATATGCTTTATGGCACCCCAAGCCCACGGTCATGAAAGCGGAGATGGGCACCGCAGTTCTTGGTCTATATTCGTACTGTTGGGCCATGAGTTATATATATATATATATATATATATATATATATATATATATATATATATATATATATATATATATATATATATATATATATATATATATATATATATATATATATATATATATATACTCTTGGCTCTCTGTTTAACGACGCTCTACTTAACGACGATCCCTATTTAAAGACGATATTTCCCAGTCCCAGCCCCTCCGACGTTATGGGAAATGTTATTTTTTCACAAACTCTGTTTAAGGGCAATCTCTACTTAAGGACGATTTTTCACGGTACCTTGAAAGTCGTTAAACAGAGAACCAACTGTATATAAATGTATATATATATATATATATATATATATATATCTGTGTGTGTGTATGAGAGCTTATTCCAAAATTATAATTTATAGCACAAAACAGCCCCTTCATGCAGCTCGGAAAAACCGAATTTATGAACTGTTTTACTCCTCTAGTCACGTGCTGAGTTTCCTATTTCCATTATTTCCCAGAAAAGTAAAGTTTCCAGTAGTTGACCATTTAAGGAAAGTGCTCCATATAAAATGTAATACAACATATGGAGTACAATGAATAACAAAAAAGCTTGTATTAATCTGATCTTAGACCCATCCTGAATGAGCATATTAACTGTAATTTTTTGTGAATGATGTATTTAATTTTTTTATCCATTTCTGGAAACTCAGTTTCTGCTTTAGAAGTTGACCACTGTTACAAAAATAACAATTAAAACAATTGCGTAATTAAAATTACAGTGTTTAAGTAGGATTATTATTTTTTAATAATTAATTTTAATATATCTTATACAGTTCACAATAAAATTCAAATGTGTAACAAAACGTTAATTTATTAAGATATATTCCAGATAAAAATCTATGTCAAGCACAGTATATATATTTCGAGTTTTGCTAGCTTTTAATGGATCAGCAATGGAAGCTGTAAGTTCCTTCTCCTCATAGTTAAGTACATTAATTCACGATTTTCAGATTCAGTTACTTCTTTTCCTGATATTTTGACTTGTTGTGTATTCCACGGAAATAATCCACATTTTTTAATCCATTGTTTAGATCAGAATGAGTTACAAGTTTGTCAACTATTTCTTTGAGCAACTTTGAAAAGTTCTTTTTCTTTAAAATTGGGGCATCGAGTTTCTCAAACCTTTCAACCATAAAATTTCTCTTTCCAGCCTGTAGGGTTCGCGTGTTGCTCAGATGCAAATTTCTGGTAGCTGCGCAGTGCAGGCCAGTCGAAGTGAGTTCGGAGCAGGTGTCTGGGCTATTTAAGTGACTCACGCTGAGTTGGCAAGAGCCCAAGAAGGGAGTGGAGATTTGTACGGTAGTGCGTTACGCTATTAGTAGAGATACGAAAGAGTCGAGAAAAGTTAGATTGAAGGTGATAGCGGTATTTAATTGATAGAGTACGTATTAGCCTAGGTGGCTCCAGCATTTTCCATAATTAGTTCAGAGCCTGATGGTTACAGGTCTTGCTAGTGAACGTATACTCTGCCTGAAAGGGTTCATTACGACTTTAAAGTTCAGTTTCTTAGTACCGCAAGTTGCGGTACTGTTGTGTTATTATTTGAGGCCCCAAGTCGGTCTATATTAGTCTACCTCTACGTAGAAAATAAAGGAATTATTTATATTTATGCCTATTACTTTATAGTGTGCCTGGACCGTTAGAGGATTCGCAGGGTAAATAAGAAATAGAACCATATAAGCCTTCCTTTAGTGTTCTGAATACCGCAACATCCAGCGGCGGTAAAATATGTTCGCGTTTGGGTATAGGGCAACCAACACGATCCCATTACTTTCACAAAATTTACTTGTTTTAAAATTTAGGTGAGATACATGGCCGTCTATAAAGAGTATCACTGGTAAAGACAATTTATTTTTTACGGTGAAAGATATGAACTCAAAATAATCTTCACACGTCATACCCCGGAAAATTAACCTTATTAAAATTAATTATTATTAACTGTTATTAATTCAATTAAGGAATTTGAATTTTATTCCTGACGTACATTCTTTTCTTATTAACATTTTGTATAATTCTCACAACAGACATTCTTGCTTAGTTGCACTTACAACAACAACAATGACAACCCATTACAAATGAACACTGCCAACTGTAAAAGTTGACTATCTAAATTGTCAGTAGTTGATGATGTGGTCATCCACTAAAAAATGGTTCCCTTATGCTTATAAATAAAATTACTTTGTCCTTAAAGTAATTCAATCAAATAAATGGAATATAGATTGTTTAAAAATTAATCCCAGGAAGTTAGTAATTGATTACCTCGGTCAACTTTTGAAATTTATGCTGTAACCAGGTTGCAGTAATTTACCCCCCTCCCCCCCAACAAACAACGTATTTTAACATTATGAAATAAAACAAATCTATGTCTCATTTATAACACACTGTTCAAAGATAAAATTAAAAAAAGCGATTTACCAAAGTGTAATACGCGGTAATAAATTTTACAAAATGTGTTTCTCTAAACATGCATATGAAGAAAATAAAAGAACACTGATTTACACCCCGCATAGTATTAGCCCCACAGTAACTTCTACCATTTCTACCCATGATACATTGCAAATATGAGAGATTCACAATTTTGACCGCAGATAGTACTACCTGTCATATAGATCTGTTTAACAACATTAATATTGATGCAATCCTTATTTTCTTTCATTTTTTAAGCAAACGGCCAACTTCTAGCTCATGGTTAACTACCGGTACCTCTACCTTACTAGACATTCTCCAATCCTACAATGAATTCTCATAGCAGACTAATACTACTATATAAGAATACGAAAACAGTTGTAGCTCGATTGAAAACACAATATGGACTCCTCATTAACTTAGTTAGTTATTAACGAGCTCTATTTACATACAATTATCAACTATTGAAAATCGACAAACCTCTCTCACCCCAAACCCTGCGGTATATGAAATTGATTGTTATGAACACGTACTGTCAAATACGCTCGAGGGGATGTAACTCCCGCCCCTCGACACTACTCCACTGTAAGATACGCATGCACCTATTAAATCGAATTTGAAAAATTACTACCGGGGTTATGAAAAGACAAATAATCATTTTCCGAATATAAACGTCTGAAAGGATGAGAATCCGGACTCTTCCAATTTTGATACAAAAGTACTGATAGCCTGCTTGGAATAGCTATGTGTCGTCTGCATGGTCTGAATAATATATACAAAATAATACACACACACACATATTATATATATATATATATATATATATATATATATATATATATATATATATATATCAACCGGCCAAGTTCAAAAATAATATTCCAAAAATTGATTATGCGAACCATTAGATGAGATCAAAAATTAAGACTTACTACATGTACAACTTTCAACAATCCGCTAGGGGTTTTGAAGGCATCGAAACTCAAAGCCATAATTCTAACTGTTCTAATTAACGCTGTAGAAGGCGTATCCAATCTTCTTTTAGTGTTTTAGAAGCACACCGTGAATGCAAACGTGTGGCCAAAATTATTAATGCAAATGTGTGGCCAAATTTATTTTATCTCTATGGTTATGAGATTGTTCCTAAGTTATCTTATCGGACGGATAAGTCACTGAAGTAGGAAGAAATTTTCGTTGCATTCGTTGTAGAATAAGATTCGGTATGTCTTTCCAGCATCGCAACATACCACGATAATTTATACACGAAGACTAAACCATATATAAATACTTTCCCTTTCTTTCTCCCCACAGGGGGTTTACCTATTTACCTACTTTAGGTAAACACGGGTGTCGCAATCCAGAGGTACCCCAGCAAATTATCTGTCCTTTCCATTTTCCTCTTCTCTCTTCATTATACTTTTTTCTTTATTTTCTCCCTCGGTGTGGTTCCTTTTCGGAGGCGAGGGCTCCCCATTAGAAGCTATTGCCGCTCTGTTGCTTTTAGCTTCTAATGGCGTGTATATCACCCACGTATTGGCTGTGCGTGGAGACCCTTGTCCCTGGAAAAGGGAATCCTGGCAGTTGAGGGACAGTTTTGGTATCCCAATACACTGCTTTGGCCCCCGCTTCAGGTAAATGGGAGGTACTTAGTGGTTCCCTATAGTATGAATCGGCTCGTCGCTGACATTGTCATCGACTAGGAACCAAGCAATCGTTCCGATTACTAGGCATCTCGCTTAGGGTGGAGTCTGCTTCAGGGTCATTTCGTGAGCGTATAGTTCTCGGCTAGCACAGGTACAGGATCTTGCATACCCTTGTTGAACTCCATGGTGGGTGGTGCGGCCGGGAACTGAATTTGAAGCCCCTTTGTATGGATAATTAAAAAAATCCCATGGTGAGGGATAATTCACCGCAACAAACTGACAAATTTTACTTACAATCTAAGTTTCTTGTAATAAAACGTACAGATGGTTCTTTTGCAGAAGTTTCTCCTTTTTTAATACATAAGACACTTATGGCAATTGTCGGAGAAGTAAAATCAGCCAAAAAGTTATGCTCTGGTGACCATCTCGTTGAGGTGTCATCCTGCCAACATGCTACTGAACTTTCTAAAATTAGTACCTTTGGTGAGTACTTGGTTACCGTATCAGCACATGGGTACTCGTCCCGTGGGGCTGTCTCAGACTCCGAATTTTTGCATACTCCAGAGGATGAAATCCTGGAAAACCTGCGTGACCAGCATGAGTGTGTGGTGCGACGTATTACTCTACGTCGCGGTGAGTTGCTTCCTACGAAGCACCTCATTTTAACGCTTTCCATCTCATGTAAATATGGCCTACGTTAGGAACCCCGTGCGTCCTTACATTCCAAACCCTTTTAGGTGTTTTCAATGCCAACGTTTCGAGCATTCTAAATTATCCTGTTGTGGTACCATTACCTGCGCCCGTTGCGCAGATGGTGGTCACGCCAGTGATAACTGCCCTGCAACACCCCGATGTGTGAACTGTAAAGGTAATCACGTGGCTTACTCTCGGTCGTGTCCTAGGTGGACTATGGAGAAAGAAGAACAAACTTTGATAGTCGTACAAAACATATCTTATACTGAAAGTAAGGAAAGTAATTGAATCAAGAACTCCTAAGGTTGGTTTATCCTATGCTTCGGCAACCGCTCCTAGACCCGAAAAATCAGCCTCTACTCAGACTGAACTGGTCGATTTTAGGCCAATTAGAATGGCAAATCAGAATCCTAAACAGGAAAAAGAACCCTCACAGTTAACTTCTTTATCCCCCCAAAATATTGCCCATTAAACAGTTCAAAGTTCTGAAAAACACAATTTAGCTGCATCGAAGAAAAGTGTGAACAAAACTGATGAAACTTTCATTAAAACATCTTGTATAGCCCAAAAATCAAAGTCCGACAATAATCCACCAGAACCTTTTCCTGTCACTTCACCTCCTGCACGTGACAAAAAAGTAATACCATTTTCGCCACCTTCTACACACTAAAATGTTGAAGCCACGCAGTCATGCTCTTATCATATAGGCATGAACTCACCAAATCCACCAAAGAAAAATAGGAATAAAATAGCTATTCCTAGAAAGTGCATTTGCCTCTCTAGGAAAGAGAACTGTCCAAATTTTATTTAAAAAAACATCAGTACGTCCTCAGGCTTGCGAAGAATGCGGAATTAAAGTTGTACGTGTCCGAGGATTAGGACAATGATGTTGTTTTTGAGGAATCTTAACTCCTCCCTTTTTTATTTTTTAAATGTTATTGTACCCACTTTTCTTTTGATATAATCACTTACAAGTTTTATTCATCCTTGTATATTTCTTCATACTTTAAAATTCATTTTATATCAGTGCTGTCATGTCTCTTGTTTTATAGTAATATTATCAATATTTCTTTTATTTGACGGTTCTCTTGTCATTATTCTTGACTAGTGTTATTACACATTATTTATAGCCTGTTTTATCACCTTTTATGCATGACTGGTTTATCACCATTTACGTAAGACTATTTTTATCTCCTTTTAAAACCAACTAAATTTATACTTTATATCTGTGTGTTCATATGGCTTTTTTCTATATTCTGACTGTTTTTATCACTATTTCATGTGTATATATTTTTATCATCTTTTTTTATAGTCTGAATATTCACATTTATACGCTTCTTTCGGGTTTTACCATGTGTTTGGCGCAGCATGTCCTCTCTGGACCTTGCACCATTAAACCCCATACAACCATCCAACCAATCGACCCTTTCCTTCAAAAAATCTCTTATAAACATAGTTCAACGTAGACACTTTCGGGTTCGAGGCACAAAATATTCTCTGATGTGCCCCTTTTGCTGTCAAGTCCTAGTTTTCAGGGCTAAGTTTTTATGTTTGCAATTATCATTGCAATTATCTGGACATTGCAATTATCTGGAAATTATTTTGTTCACACCTGAAAAAGACAATATTTATTAAGAATTGAATTATGAGGACAAATCACTATCAAACTTCGTTATGATTAAATATACATCAACAGCAGATCTAGCTTAAGAAGTTTTAAGCCAAAAAATTGTTTTCGTGTATATGTACACATGCATATATATATATATATATATTCTACTGACTAATTTGTAGGGAAATATACTACAATCTTATAAGTATGTATTTAAATGTATTTAAGTGGACAATGCAGGTATGTTCGTTGAAGTCAGATTTTGTGCCAATATAATTTAACATTGAAAGGATAATTCAAACATTTCCTTTAATTGGAATTCATCAAAATGTTATTTTATTATACTATAAAATAAATCCATATGAAAAAAAAAGTTAGGAAAAGCCTTTTCTCCACACTTTTCTGTATAGACCTTAGTAATACACTCTATGACAAAAAAAATTGACGCACCAAGAAGGAGTTGTCCGCTTGCGACAAAAATTGGTGTATGTGATGAAGATGCACAGAAAAAAAGCCATTGAAATTTCAGAACAATTGAATGTTTTATTGTAGAGATTAATTGATAAAAAGTGAGGAAATCAATACGGCCTTGGTCCGCAACTGGCCTGGATGTATGCTGTCACCCGGGGTGGCGTAGACTGAAAAACTTCCTGGATGGATCTCCCCCAAAGTCCTGCTCTGCTGCCTCATCGTGGCGTGGGAGTGTTCCTGGGCGGAATGGGCGAAGTACGTCGGGAGTGTATACTCCTGGTAGGGTCACCCAAGGCGTGAAGGTCATTCCACTTTTCTCACCTAAAGCACCGCAGGCAGAGGCAAAGTCAGACTTCCTACTTTTGTGCCTCACTGTTCTCGGACCTTCTGAAGCTGCATTTTCTACCCTTCTTCATGACTAGTTGGTTTAAAGGGTCAAACTTGAAATCAACTCCTCTTGGAGAAAGGCCCCGGTTCATGAGTGATATGATTGCGGCCGTCCTGGTGCAGCTTTGAATGGTGCAAGCAGCAGGGGAGATCAGACAGCTCTGGCCAGGATCTTCGTGCTCTACGGTTTGTGTCGGGCGTTAAAGTTTACCCCCTTTGCTCAAGGTGCAGTTTGTTTCACGCTACTACTGCCCATATCTTGACATGCATTGGTTGCCAGAGGAGCCAGCTGTACTCCAATCCTGGTGCGGTTCTTCATCTTTTGAAAACTCACGAGTTCATGGACCTGATCTGATGTTGCTGTCGATCGGGTGGGATAAGTAACAACAATAACACTTCCTGGATGGTGTTTTGAGGGATTTTTTGCCAAATTGTCTCCAACTGTGGGGCTCGAATCGGCAACATTCCACAAGTTTCAATCGTCTTCTCATCACATGCCAAATGTGCTCTATGGGGGAGAGATCATACGTTCAAGCTGGCCAAGGAAGTATCCGGCAAGCTTGAAATCGATAATTCATTCTCTAATCCCTATATATCTTCGACCCAGATTCCGAGCGATTCTTCGATTTGCCAAATAAATCATTCCGAGGTCATGACCTCTTTGAAAATCTGAAATATGCTCGAAATGAGCACGAATCCTTCGGCGAGGCATTGGCATTGTCGACGTAAGATATCCGCACTCGAAATGCAACAGAAAATTTGAACATCAAATCGAGAATCGCATCAGAACTCCTCTGGAGCTCTTTCTATTCATTCGTTGGACACAAAATTTTAATCATTTGCATGTTCCGCCGAAACATATTTGCATGAGAAATTTCATTACAATTGAAGAACTCCTTCTTGGTGCGTCGATATTTTTTATAGAGTGTATATTCAGAATAAAGTTAAAAAAATGTCACACACAACATGGTAATTAATAAAATTAAATTGAAAACATATGCTTTCAATTCTGTGAGGATTTAAAGACATAATTATTGGATAATTCCCCCCCCCCCCGATTTCTTTAAATCTGATACCTTAGACCTAAGAATTATGAACCTAGGTGGTAATCAGAGCCTGCTTATAGATTGTACAGGTGCGATGCTTTTCCTAATTTCCCTGAATGTCACATTTTATGAAAAATAATTATAATGTACACTCCTTTTTCAATTTTTTAGCTTTTGTTCTTCTTTAATAAAGTTTTTATAACATGGATTGTACTTTGTCTACTACGATATTCGCCCACCCACATTACAAATTTGTAAGCTACTTACAGGAGCATCCATTATAGGGGAACCAACATAACTCTCTAATCTCAGCCTTGTAAACGGACAAGTGTGAGTCGAACCCACAAACTACCGTTCAAAGCACTCAGAGAATGCCCGTGTGCAAAACCACTGCGTCCTTAATAATCTAATTTTACCACAATTATAAACCATAGATTTTCTGTAGGATGGTCAAATTATAGTCCTTGATCCTGAAACAATGCACACTTCATATACTAACAGACAAAAAAAAGAAAGGAAAAACAAACGGAGATTATATTTTTACACCTTACCCGATCTTTATTCTGCCCTTGATAAGAAATTTTGTTTTTTAGTTGCTTGCAACAATGGGAGAGGTTATTTTTCTCATATTAATCCCAAATCCTTATCAAAAACGATACCACAACTTAATTCAACTCTTATTGCTCAGAAACAAAGCCTTTCCAACCCGCCTACTTTATTTTCAGAAAATTAAATGGAACAGTAACAGTGCAAAAGTGTGTCTTATCGCGAAAATTATCCCGATGATTTGTGGAAACGCAGAAAAAGTATACAATGACTTTTGATATGATTCTTTTAGACACTCATTGCCATCTGAATTTTCTATTAAACCTGTCAATAACAGAAAAAAGGAATAGAAGATGTATTTTCTACATTCAGCTGCTATTTCACGCAGTACCTGAAACAATGCTTTTACGTGGATTACGGGGTATCTACCGCCTGGGATCGTTTCATGATATATTATCTAGCATACTAAATCCATCATGTAATTTAACTTACTATAACACAAGGGATTTATTTCTTCAAATGAAGTCAAATAGTATTTGCAAAAACTATTGTGGAGTTCTATACAATTTTATGACAGAGAGTAGCAAGACTGAATCGATTGATAATAATATAAAGCAATAATAATTAAAAGATCATGTACTATTTCAACATATTACGGCATGAACTAGAAAAATCGTGTACAAAACCCTGCACGTCCCTTCCCTCTCATCCATTAGCACATTGGCTCCCAGCCCATTGAAGTCTCTGGACTACTAAGCCAGAAATTGAACCATGTGCAGACCACCATCACCACCCACCTACATAAGGGGGGAACCTTCCGGGGGGTATGGGGGTATAGAATATCCCTCAGGCAAAAGGGATACGGGATTAACGTACTCGCATTCTAACGTATCATATTCTAATAATAAAATAATTGTGTTAAAATTTTAAGAAATTTTAATTTAACACCTGATAGTCATTGGATATATACGGCCCATCTAAGTTCAGCGAACATTGCTTTCAAAATCCCCATTTATTTGGCAACTTGTTTATATATGTTGCCGGACCACTCCCAAGCCTCTTGCAGACCACTGGTTGGGAACCACTGCATTAGCGAGTAACCAAAGATGATGTGATGCAACGTTGTAACATAAGGCTTGTTCACATTTTATCCTAGGCCTTGTGTTGCGTTACTACGTTGGCTCCGATATTGTTGATATTACCTGTGATTGATTTGACATATCACGTGGTCAATTACCTGAGCTCTGGGATTGGTTAAAATCTTTAAAGCTGGCGCTACGTAACGCTCCGGATTCAATGTGAACAGGCCGTTAGCATCGTGGTAAAATGCGTTGCCGCAGTAAATCACGCAGTTCCAGGAAACACAAAGCAATTCTACAAAACAACTGACAGTCTAACGTTGGTAGGAAAATCCCGTTGTCCCGTAAAATAACCTGATTGTGGTATTACCATAACTGTCTCTCCGAATTGAAATCTAATCGGATAGATCATGAGGTAGAAATTAATCTCTGTTGCAGATATAATTTTCAAGAAACTTGTGGAAAACCCAACAAGAGAATGAATACCTTTGTGATCCTGTGCAACCTAACTTGAAAAATGGTGAGAGAGACTGCCAATTTTGTGGACGTGAAAGACAGGTGTAAAGCATTTGTAAGAATTTTTAGTTCGCCTTTCCCGAAAATAATATATCTGAGTAAGAAAAAGAATCGCTAGATAAGCCCTATTTTTTAAAAAGTGTGTTTTTTAGTCACACCACAAAGCAACTTCCCACAGGAATTCCCTTAACATAGGTTTGCTATTTATAGTGTCGGCTGTTAATGCTGATTGCCGTAGAATACAAAATTTGAAGGTACACACTTTTTCTTTAAACGTCGTATTATTTTCCCTCATATATATCATTACAAAAATCTGGACAGGAAACTGAAATTACCTTTTGGTTTATCTTCGACCTGCTTTATTTAATGTTTTCCCATAGGCTATCCCATTCTCTAATATTCTCTGTACAGAATGTGATTACTGTAGAGTCAGCATTATTCTGTGGAAATGAACTTAGTGGCGTTATCGTATACGGCATTGACTACTTTGTTAATCATCATGGAATTTCCCTTATGCTTTCCACAGATTTTCAGCCGGAGTTTTCAAACGACACTTTTGGTTGTCAGTGGAGTCAGTAGAAGGCAGATCACTGAGTTACCCTGACCCTCAAAGACGCAGTTCGGACGAAATCGAATTTCCTATTCTCTCTGCCTAGCTTTAATATGACACAAGTTAACTTGCCTGGACGGAGGACATCATCGGATATCATGGTTCTCGAGCAAGCCAGTGTGGGATCTTACACATATAATTCTTGGGGTTGTGTGAGATAAACTGCATTAAAAACTATTTAAAAGCTATGTAAGCAATTGTTTCTTCCAACACGGCATCACTTGTTCTGAGAGTTCTCGCCCATCCATACCGCGATTTTGTTGGCTACTCTATTGAAGGAGAATCCTATAGGTGAACCAGTACTCCTCATTATGAGGAGGCAGAATAGGGAAGTCCATGCCATGGTCAAGATTCGATCCCGAGCCCATTTAGGGAAAATTCGTTTTCCACTATACGAAGTGGAACTAACTACTTTTAAATATTTTCCGTTTATTAATGACTTACTCCAGGAATAGGATCTGCAGTGAGGCATTAGAGATATTTGATTGGATGCAAATATTTTTCCAGGCAGCAGGTAAATCTAAATGTAAACGGGCCATTGATTTAAACTACCCAATTAGCATAGATTGCAAACTTAACCTTTAAATCTAATTCAGATACGGAGTTCAAAACTAATTTTTGAACCAGAAAATTGAAATTTGTGTCCGAATTCCCAGAGCTGTTTAGAAATTATGAATTTAGTTATTTCTTGATGTTTAAAATACCTTAAATGATGACTTGTACATGTTTCAAGGGAACATTAGACTAATTTCTATCCCTGTGAGGTATGCTATTAACTTCCCGCTCGCAAAATTTACATTTAAGCGTTTTAATAGAGCTAAATGGAGTTTATTAACGGATTTAATTATAACTTTAAAAAGAAGACATAATGTTGGACCTAATTTCGCCATTATTTATAAACTCTTTAACAAACCAGATTGCTTTCAGGTGAGGTACATATTAATTCTAGAGCAGCAACAACTCTGTTTGAAAAATGTAAACGGAATTACCATGATTTACCATTCGTGTGCCTCATGCTTTAACATACACATTTAATGAATAAGAAAAAAATCATTCTGGTGTACTAAGATTTGTCATATTTCAAATAGTGATGGAATAACAAAACATATCTATAATATAAAATATCTTTTTATCTCTAGACAGATGAACTTAAAGCTCACAATTTAGAGTTGCACAAAAAATTGATGTAGAACGAAATAAAAAAAATTTGCCAAGGTAGTTGAAAAGAAACTGTGTTCATGTAGAAAAAGGAGAGTATGTCTCGCAGCATATTATAATGACTCTTATAACTGAAAGTGCCCTAACTATTTAAGGGGACAAGGGACTTTCAATCTTGTTCTTCTTTAATTTTCAATATTTAACTCTATATATCCCATGAGTATAATTTATATTCTTTTCTACTACACTAAAGATACTTAGATTTCACAAATAAGTATTTTGTGGGGGAATAAGACCTATTTATCAAAAATTTCTTCAAAAATGCTAGAATTTTTCAAAAGGCTCCACGCATATTCATTTTCTTCTGATATCTACCAAATTTCTCAGAATTGTTAATTTAAGTGTTTATCACAAAACTGTGCATAATTCTTTAAATCATATTTTTTCTACAAATTTATAGACCATAAAATAAAGTAAAAATATAAAAAAATAACAGGCAGAATAGAAAAAATTTATTTAAGACTTTAGATTCACACACAAAAAAAAATTAATGCGAATTTATATTTATATACATATGGTAAACTTATAATACAAAATTTAAGAATTTTAATTAATATAGAATGCGCATGGAGCCTTTTGAAAAACATTAGCAGTTTTAAAATTATTTTTTGCAAAACAGGCATTATTCGGCTAAAAATTCCTTATTTTGAATTCTAAGGGTTTTTAATGTAGTAAAATAGAAAATTAATTATTCTCATTTTGTATATAGAGCTAAAAACTGAAAATAAAAAAAATTTGAATTTGAAGGTCCCCTGTCCCCTTAAGGATAATTTAGTGTTACTCCGAAAATGTTTATGCAGAAACTTAATGAAATTGCAACAGTTTTCGTAAGTGAGTAGTTTGAAATAAAATTGGGTGCTCTTGCGGAAATAACAGTGTCCATCATTCGGCAGTTTGTAACATCCCTCCATCTTAAAACACAAACTCTACATGCAAAATTTAGTGATAAAAGAAAAAGTTCGTTCAGAACTTATTAAATTACAACAGTTTGCATGGGCAGTTTGAAGTAAAACTGGGTGTTCTTGTGGAAATAAGAGTGTCTGTCATTCGGCAGTTTGTAATATCTCTTCATCTTAAAACACAAACTCTGCATGTGAAATTTAGTGATACACGAAAAAGCTTTCTTAGAACTAACTAATTATAACTGCTACAGCTTGCGTGAGTAGTTTGGAATAAAACTGGGTGCTCTTGGGGAAATAAGAGTGTCCGTCATTCGGCAGTTTGTAATATCTCTCCCTCTAAAAATACAAACTCTGCATGTAAAATTTAGTGATACACGAAAAAGTTTATTCAGAACTTAATTAAATTAAAACAGTTGCCATAATACAGGGTGATTCAAAATGAATATAGCGATTACAAACGGCTATAACTATGTAGTCGAAAAGAATTAATCGAAAAGAAATACACAGAATGTAAAAGGAAGTTAAAAATTTTGTTTACATACTTTATAAATGTTCTATGCGACTCCCATTGATCACACGGACGACATCTAAGCGGTAGTCCATTTCACGCCATAAATTCTGAAGAATATGTGTAGTAACCAATGCAAGCACATTAGAAATGCACATTTTGAGTTCTGGAATTGTTTTCGTATGCCACAGCTAGATACGAATTTCACGGATTGCATATTTCAGCAAGATGGAACACCTCCACATTGGGGTATGGAGGTTCACACATTTTCAAACCAACATCTTCCAAAGGGTTGGCTCGGTCGAACTGGAGATGCCGACGATGTGTTCTGCTCTTGGTCACCTAGATTTCCGGACTTGACACCCTGCATTTCCTTCTATGGGGTTATGTAAAAGACCTTGTGTATGTGCTTCCTTTGCGGAATACAATTCCAGAACTCAAAATGCACATTTCTAATGCGCTTGCGTTGGTGTCTCCACACATTCTTCAGAATGTATGGCGTGAAATGGACTACCGCTTAGCTGTTGTCCGTGTGACAAAGGGGAGTCGCATAGAACATTTATAAAATATGTAAGTTTAATAAATTACGTCGGCCCACCAGTTCTAAGGCATACAACTCGTAGTACCTGAATGACCTCGTCGTCTTCGGGCGCGATATCATCCCACCGCTCACGGAGAGCGCAGATACGTATTGGTTTAGGACTGTACGGAGCTACTGAGTAATGCCACATGGCAGAACTACAGGCCCCTGCGTCCATTGTCACTCTTAGCCCGGGCCGCCACCCGGCCCCCAGCCGGAACCACAAGGAGTCGCTCGACTACCAAAGCCTTGATGATGCTACGGTGACTCACTCAGGGAATCCCACTCCCCCAGGCAAGTCAATGTCGTGGTTACCATAACCAGGTTCCGAGAACCTCACAACGGCCCCGGACGCCCTGGGTAACCACCTCATCAACCCGACTTCCGCTCCCCGGGACCAAACAGAGGTGTCGACGACCTAAGCCTTGTTGGTGCTACGATGGCTCGCTCGGAGGATCCCACTCCCCCAGGCGAGTCAGAGTCGCATCCTCCGTTACCAAGTACCGAGGACCTCACTACGGTCCCCGATGCCCTGGGAGGACGCCACACCAACCCAACTCCTGCCCCCCATCCCCGGACCGGAGCTCAGGCCACCGTCCGGTTTCAAGCCGGGACTACGTGGAAGTGGTGACAACCGAAGCCTTCATGGTGCTACATTGATTCACTCAGAGGATCCCACTCCCCCAGGCGGATCAAAGTCCCGCTCTCCGTTACCAAGCACCTAGGTCCTCACGACGGACCCCGATGCCCTGGGAGCACGCCACACCAACCCGACTCCGGCCCCCGGCCTTATAAAGTATGTAAACAAAATTTTGAACTTCCTTTTACATTCTGCGTAATTCTTATAGATAAATTATTATCGATTAAATAATTATAACCGTTTGTAATCGCTATATTAATGTTGAATCACCCTGTAGTTTGAAACCAAACAGCGGCCCAATGTTAAATAGGAGTGCCTGTCAAGCGGATGTTTATAATCTCTCTTAATCTGTAAGCGTACAAATACTGCTCATTAAATTTTATGTTGCGCAATACGCTCGTAGTAAAGAACTAACGAAACTGCATCAGCTTGCTGAAGAAGTATAAAAGGAAACTGGGTGCCATCATGCGGAAATAGGAGTGTCTGTGTAACAGACGTTTTCTCTCTTTTCTCATTTGTGAGAGTGCACTAAATGCAGAACAATTTGAACTGCAGACATGATTTTTTTTCTCTTCAAAAGGCCTCGTTGTGAAAACTTTTACTAATTCTCTCGGTACTTCCTTTTTATGGCAGCCTTGGCGAGGATGAGGAATTGAAGCATTTCTGCCTTAGCGAGGAACAAAAAGCAATTCATTCAATATATATACCACTTAATTTATTTAATATATACGAGGTTTATTTTTTTTTCAAGGTCCGATAGGTCGCTAAATGAAAATCACAGTCAGAATCAAGAAAATTTTATATGGAACAATGTGACACAACATCAAGCTACTTTTCGACGTAATCGCCTTTCCGATTCATACATTTGTCGTAGCGTGGTACCAATTTTCCAATACCTTCATCATAGAAAGCAGCCGCCTGTGTTTTCAGCCAATTCTGTACGCTGGTCTGCAGCTCGTTGTCTGTGGCGAATTTTTGTCCTCATAGCCAGCGTTTCATGTGGGCAAACAGATGAAAATCTGAGGGAGCCAAGTCAGGACTGGGTGATCAAAAACTTCCCATCCAAAACGCTAGAGGGGGATCTTTGTTGCAACTGCAGTGTGCGGCCTCGCATTGTCATGAAGAAGGACAATGCTTGTCGATAACATTCCTCTTCTCTTGTTCTGAATTGCCCTTCGAAGACGTTGAAGAGTCTTGCTGTACGAAGCTGCATTGATAATTGTGCCACGTGGCATGAATTCCAACAAGAGAACACCTTTGCGGTCCCAAAACACTGTAGCCATACACTTTTTGGTGGAGAACGTGCGCTTGAACTTCACTGGTTTACAACTCGGAGAGTGTGAATGCATCCACTGTTTGGATTGCTCTTTCGTTTTTTCAGTTTCGTAATGGACCCATGTCTCATCTCCTGTGACAATTTTGTCCAAAAACTCATCTCCATCGTGATGGTAGCGCTGGAGGAAGGTTAATGCGGCGCCCAGTCACTGAGTTTTGTGATGGTCAGACAGCATCTTGGGAACCCATCTCGCGCAGAGTTTGCGGTACTCGAGTCTTTCACTAACAATGGTATAGAGAGCTGACCGGGAAATTTCCGGAAACAAATCACCCAACCCAGAAATTGTGAACCGATGATTTCCGCGAATCGCCTGATCCACGCGCTGAACAAGATCATCGGTTGACACTGGCTTCCTGCCCTGGCCGCCTGCATCATGAACATCTGTGCGTCCAGCATCAAAGTTACTGCACCATTTCCGCACTTTGCTGTCAGACATGAACGTTTCTCCGTACACTTTACTCATTCGTCTATGAATTTCAGCTGCATTACTTCCTTCAGCATGCAGAAATCGAATGACTGAACGCGACTCACATTTGGCGGGAGACACTATTTTTCGAAGCATGTTTATGTGCTATCTACGTACTCAGAAATGACAACCGCGAATCGGCGCGTTCCCCTGGCCAACTACAAACACATCGCAAGACGTCTGCGCACAGACCTAGCGGATTTTCCCCGAAGCTTTCCTTTAGCGACCCATCGGACCTTGAAAAAAAAATAGCCCTCGTACATACAAGAACAGTTTAATATAAATTTGTATTTATTATTTTATTTAATTCAATTTTGTAAGCAATTTATATAAAATAAACAAAATGCTATCGGATCTCTATTTAACGAACCTCTATTTTGCGAGCTTTTCCTTGGAACCAAGAACATTTTGAGAATTTCTTCGTAAAATAACCTCCAAATAGCTCTGTTTAACGAACTTTTTCTTGTGATCCAAATTTTTTTTCTCCATCTTTCTCAAAATATTTCTGAACATTTCAAACTTATTCTTTCATTTAACACAATTTATTGTGATCAATGACCTTGAACTGGTTTTACCAGACGGCTAACTCAATGTCATTAAAATTCATTAATTTTAATATAAAATTGTTTTTCTTGACTGAAAATACAGTGTATTCCTGGACGATGTTTTGTTTTATTCTTGTTTTCCTTGCAGATTTCTTATTGATGGGTAATATATATAAAGCAAATAGCTATTAATTTACAAAATAAAGGTGTGATTAATTACTTTTTTTAATAATATTTAGTGCTTATGAATTTAAAATCTGTTTTGTGTAGTTTAAAGTATTCTAAAAGGGGAATCTCTATTTAACGAACTTTTTTTCGGGATTTAGCGGCTTCGTTAAATAGAGGTCCGACTGTATATAAACATAAGCCGAAAATTAATTTCTAACAGACGCATTCTTGGGACCACAGTCCAGGAATACCTGCTAATAATACATGAAACACATTGTCAGAGCCCACGTGGTGCCCGAACATGAATTCTCCTAGGTAGGACTCCAGGAATTGCAAATCGTAATTTTCAGTTTCATTTCATGGCCATTTTCCCAATTCTTTCATAGGGTAAAATGAATTTCTCTTTAAAAAAAAGGCTATAGCTTCTTTTACTGTCGATGGCAGATTGAAAATAGTAAGCATATAAAATATTTAACCACAAAAAACTGTTATTTTTAAAAGAGAAAAATGTCACTAGCTGAAGTAACGTAAATCACCTGCACACGTGCTAATCGATAACCGTTTGTTCCTCGCCAATGCGGAAACGCGCCTATTCCCGGTTCTCACCAAGGCCACTGTATAAAGGAAGTACAGTAAAACCTCATTTATCCGGCCCTCGTTTATCCGGATCTCCGGATAAACCCAGGGCCTTTTTATCGTATGGGCAAATCGGGACTTTGCCCAGGGCCCCCTGATGCTAGGGGGCCCCAAAACCCCATTGGTGTATGCACCTAATACTACTAATAGTATGTATAGCCAATGGATAGTTCATATTTTTATAAATGTTCGAAAGGGGGGGGGGGCCCAAATAGCATCTGCCCAGGGGCCCCCAGTGTTCATAATCAGGCCCTGGATAAACCGGATCAGATTTGTAGGCATTTTCTATTTTTTAACGTTCACATTATATAACAATTTTTAACTATGATAGCAAGAACGCAAGAATAAGTACGCCAAATATTCGCTTTTTAGTTTCATTCCGTGTATATTTCCTGCATAGATTGTACAATAAATTATGGTAATAAAATGTTTTTTTTGAGTTTAAGAAAGCTTTACTAGAGTGTCACAGGGCGTTGACGTGGATTGACTCAGAAAAGTTGTTTTTATATTTTTTAATGTCTTGTAAACAATACTATGTAATTTTGCTCATAATAAACGGTCTGCTTAGTTAAGGATTTTATTTTGCTTATTACCCATATTACCCGGATTATCCGGATTTTCGATTTTCCGGATTGCCTATGGTCCCAGTTAGTCCGGATAAACGAGGTTTTACTGTACCATGTTCTCATATATTGCAGAAATTTTCAGCATTATTAAACATAATTTTTAAAAATAAATAATCCAATTTTAAATCCAACCCACCCGAAGGCATGTGGTAATTGGCTGACAACGCATGGTCACTACGTGTAATCCCACACACACAAGTGTCCAGCAGATTCAGAAATTAATTTAGAGTCGTTGCAACCCATTTATACTAACTCCATAAGGTGATAGACTAGGTCACTAACCCATGCCCCTTTCGCCTGTACAACACCCAGTTTCCTGCCGAAACCACATGCTGGTGAAGAGAGGAATTAGAAAAAATTGCGTTTCTCCCATTGGCTGCGTAGGTCAGATTATAGAATCAATTGTTCAGGTGTCTCCACTTGGGGTGCTTGGTCAATATTGAGTTGGCCCCAAGAGAGGAATGTTAATTCACCTGCATGGTGCTCCAAGATAAAAAAAAATGTTGTCAACAATTTTTGTCGATTACAGTGCGAATGTCTCAGGACAAATGCCTCCGCATGAGGGAGAAAAAATAGTTCACTTGGCAGAATTAGTCGTGTACGATCATTAAGAATATTTAAGAATAGAGAAAAATAAAAAGAGCAATACACAAAACTTTCCAATTAGTTATATAAGATTTATTTTGTAATGGAATTTATAAATAATACAACTGCGATGCAATGGGAATTAATTTTCAATAATAAGCTTAGAATCCACTTACCAAATATGGTGTGGTTGAATAGTTTAAGAAAATGCATTAGGTTTTTGCGGTAAATGCGTTTTAATAAAATGCCATAATGTGATTTTATAAGAAAACCTGGATGTTCTAATTTTTATAAAATAATTGGAATTTCTCAAAAAAAATGAATGAATAGGATAACATAGAATAGCAAAAAACGTTTTTTTAAGAGAATTCCACAATAACTCGCAGAACAACAACAACAAAAAAAGAATCCGAAGCAAAAATTACCCAAAATGCATCAGTCTTTTCACATTGAAGAGATAAAAAAAGAAAAATTCCATTAAGTCTAAAGCAATAGATGTATAAACAAATTATTCTAAATATTCTTAAAAATCGAGAAAGTAATTTATCAATTTGAACATTAATCTTTAAGTTATTAATTCTAATAAATAATAAATATAATTATTAATTCTAATACATAATAAATATAAACATAAAGCAAAACAATTTTGACAGGTGAGGCCATCTTTTGACAGAAAGGTGAAGCAATGCTGAAAAAATCGTTCAGTTGGATGATCTCGAAGTTAGGTGATCGGGTTCGAATCGTTGGGAACTACACGGTCTTTACAGAGGCACCTCACTTTGGGGTAACTGTTCGTCCGGAAGAATATTCGAGATGTTCTGCCGACCACAGCGTGAGCTTAAATGGCGTTTATATAAAAGCATCCTCCGCGCAAAAAGCGACTACCTGTATGTTAAAAATTTTAATTCTTAATATCAAATCCTTTTTTTCTTTTTATAAAACTATTTCAGTGGCAACAATTTTAATTACTTAATTTGTTAATTAATTTATTAATTTGGTGCTAAATCAAAAAAAAAATCTTAAATTTCTTAAACCGTGAATTCTAACGACAGCTTCAAAACTAATTTCTATTTTACAGTGTTCCAACTGGACTTATAAATTTGACCTTATTATATCCTATTTAAGTTCGATTATGCATTTCTTATTCATCAAATTTTAACACAAATTTTAACACAAAGGGTGCTTACAACTTGCTCACTTAGCAAACCATACAAAAAAAATTAGCTACATTTAGGTGGGCCAAATTAAACCCCACCATTAAACAAAATCGGCATACGCTAAACAATGCATAATAATCAAAACATAACAATACAAAAACATCTAATACATAATAATACATAACATACACTGTCTTTAGGTATAATATATAATACACAATATACATTATATTTGGTGAGTGCAATAACTTTACATAGAATTATTTTTTTTTTACTTACACTAAAATGAACACATTACATCTCTTTACTGTTGATATATTTCATTACTATTAACTCATTAACAGCTTATTTTATAATTATCCCCTTACTACACGAGTATCACATTTCTCAGTAACTCTAACGCATTACATTGCTTTGCAATTGCAATTTCTCGTACTTTATAATTAACAATTTACTCTGTTATTACATTTCAAAATAATTTAACACATCACATTACATTTCAATTAACAATTGCTCTGTCAATATTTTAACACCACCATTTTATAATTAACACACTTGCTTTTTCTATTAACACATTTCTCAATACTTAAAAATTTTTACAATTCTATATTGTGTAACACAAACTAGTACTATTACTTTGATTGCTAACATTAATTACTTTGATTATTGACTTTCACTGTTTACACGCTATACACTCATATGCAATTTAAATTTTAAGTTTACTTTCAAAGACTTCAGTAATACAATACATGCATATAAATATTTGTTACAAAGTACAAAATGAAACGAAAGTTGAAAAAAAAAAAAAAAAAAAAAAAAAAAAAAAAAAAAAAAAAAAAAACACTGACACAACTTAGTCAGTGGGAAAATTAGGAATATGGACATCCATAAGGATACTAACTACTTTTTTTACGAAACGTCAACAGTAAAAATCCCCGAAGAATCTACTTTTCGACCATGTTTCTACGTCCACTGGTAAGTCTCTGGTGGTCTAAGTTCCTGGAACTGTTGACACCTGAATAGACAATGGTCCACAGTTTGCTGTTCCCCACAACTACATAGATCACTTTTTTGATGGAAACGGTGCTGGTATTCCCCTATACAACCATGACCTGTTATAAGTTGGTTTATCTTAAAATCTCCACTTAAACGCCCTTCTTTAACCTCTTTGTATATTTCATATACTTTTCTTCCTTTAATACTCCTCTCCCAATCTTCTTGCCATAACTTTTTTCCAAATTTTTTCATTTTTGTTTTGATCTTATTCTTTGTCTGTTTATATCTTATACCTATCTCACTTAACTTAGTAGCAGCTTTTGCTGTCTCATCTGCCTCTTCATTTCCCGCAATTCCTACATGCGCCTTAACCCAATGTAGGTGAACCTTCATATTTTCCTTTATTATAATCTCCTTAATTTCTTCTACTATCTTTCCTTTAAATTTAATTGATCTTAGCAATTCTAAAGCACTCTTAGAATCTGTATATACATCAAATTCCTTAATATTCTATTCTCTCATTCTCTCTATAGCTATTTGTAAGGCTCTAAGTTCCGCCTCATAGGAACTTAGAGCTTTGCAAAAAGGAAGAATATAACAAATATTGAGAAAGAATATAACAAATATTTTTGGAGAAGATATTCATCATCTCCGAGAAAACTTTATGTGAATAAAAATTGGAAAAACACTCCAGACAACATCGCGGATCATTAGTTGCAAAAAGAAAGAAAAGAATGTCTGAGGTCTGGAATATGGGAAATAATAGCTCCTTACATCAAGACAATAATTCATATTATTCTTGGAGACCGGATGTGAATTCCAGTCTTTGCAGACCGTCGTTACAACATCAATTCACTCAAAAGTATACCTAGAAACCTTTTCACTGCGCTACATTTTTACTTCACCTTACACTGTATACATTACAATTTTAATTTACATTTTTAGGTTACATAATATATGCTAATATACACATCAATATTTGGGACCTTCTGTTAGTTTTTCGCATGACTATACTTTAAAAAAAAATAATGTTACGAAATGAGTAACTTTTCAGATAATATGCAATTCCTTAGAAATTTATCTGCAACCTTTATAATCCTGGTCTTCGCACACTGTCGTTACAACATCAATTCACCCAAAAGTATGTCTGGAAACGTTTTTACTGTGCTACATTTTTACTTCACCTTACACTATGTGCATTGCAATTTTACTTTACATTTGATGCAACGCTGCTTTAATCTTATAAAAAAATCATCAGACTTAGAAGATCGTATAGAGGATGTTAACCCTGGTTTGGATCCACGCCATTTACTAAATAATGCAGGCGAAGCATCAGGTACAAGTAAATGCAAAATTTTATTAAAATCAATAGGTCTTGGTTAAATGATTAATAAACAATTAAAACATTAATTATAACATACATTAATTAGAAATGTTATAGAGCCATAGCTCTTTAACCCTTTGAGGGACGCCGTTTGGACAGTGCAAACGCCTAAATCTAGATTTTTTTCACTTGCATTCAATGTATTCCAGTTAAAAGAGCAGAAAAATGGTTAGCACTGCCATCTGTTATCAGTTTAAAGAAGTAAAAACATTCTGTTACCTTTAATTGGAAAATTTTTTAAGATTCTTTAGTATAAAAAAAATCGGAAAGAATATCTGAACCGTGCAAACGGTGGAGGTTTATATCCCTGAAAGGGTTAAACCTATTTACAATGATGGAAAGAGAGAAGAGGAAAAGAGATTGATCTAACACCGGTTGACCATCTCATGTCTACTGATTACTGTGAATTTTTCTGGCTCGCTCGTGGGGTCGGACTAAAACCGGTTGGCGCTTTCTCCCGTCGCCATATAAGCGCATGGTCACAGCATGCGGCGTTTAATCACCGTTTTCTTTCATTTACATTTCGCCGTTTCAAAAGCAACCCCATGTCCGAGCTTCCCGCGCAAAGTCGGTAATGATCTTCACTTCCTGTTGAAGATCCCAAAATGTGGATAAAATAATAAACCGAGAGTTATAAAATGTATATCACAAGAAAGATCATAAAATTTCCTTTAAAATGAAATCTTTTTCGAATCTTTAACTCCATTTTCTGATTTTTGGTAAATTTTTAAAGATTAATTTTTAGAATTTATTTTATTAAATGCTGATTATGTTTCTTTTCTTTTTGTGATACTTTAAATTAATTTTGCGTTACGTGCATAACGACGAAACAAATTGACAAAAAATATTCAAATACGGTAAAAGATAAAATCTAACCACTAGACTGATGGAGATGAAAGTTTTTTAAGAATGTAATTCAAAATAGTATGTTTCATGGATATTAAACATACAAATTAATTGCATACATTGACAGCTGTATTTAATTTGAATATTTTGTTTTATATTATTTTGTTTATAAAAATATCTGTTACGATTTTTTTTTATAAATAGATCTTTTTTGGGCATTAATTGCATACATTGACCGTTGTATTTAATTTGAATGTACTCCGTAGCAAAGCACGGGTATTCAGCCATTTTCTATACATGACTGTAAGTCTCAAAATCAACTGAAACTTTAACGGACATGTGGGTTTTCGAATCCACTCACGTTACGATAATACACATCACATGATCAGTCAATTCATGACAGCATGAATTAGTATTAAAGGCTTCGACAATTAAATTTAAAGGTAATCGTGATAAAGGCTATTGGAAAGTTAAGTATTAAGATAACCGTAAGAACTTTTAGATGTATCCCTTTTCTAGCAATAATCGTTCAAGTTTCTAAAAATTGATAATACGCATTGCTCAGTTCAAAGTCCTAAGTAAGCCCTCTTCCTTCCGAAGCCAATGCGGAGGTATTGTGATCACAAGTTTTGATATCTAAAATCATTGCCGAAACGCTCATACTGTTGTAGATTCTGTAACTGCACGTAGAATAGCCCTAATTTAACGTCGCAATGGCACTTAACGCCGAGAGTTTCAGGAGAATTTCCATATTTCTCAGAATACCTCAATTTGTAAGTGTAACATTGATTAGCCTTTAAAATTTTGCCTGTCTTTTCTTTTATGTATGGTTTCTTCAAAAACAAAATTCTTTCAAGGAATCATAGAAATGTTTTTTTTTATGTATTTTTAAGTGTCTTTTAATAGGTACTTAAAACTGAGAATTATTTTATTTATCATCAAATATGGGATTCCTTTGTTCAAATCTTTTAAGCATTTTATCGTTCCGCTCAAATGAGGAAAACTTTTGACAACCTATGTTACATATATTATGAAACTAGCTGAAAACCTGCGCTTCGCTACGGAGTACATTCAAATAAAATAAAACGGTCAATGTATACAATTAATGCAAAAAAAAAAAAAATATATATATATATATTTATAATAAATGCGACGATCAATGTATACAATTGATGTAAAATAAATAAATAAATAAATAAATAAATATATATATATATATATATATATATATATATATATATATATATATATATATATATATATATATATATATATATATATTTATTTATAAAAAAATCGTAAGGGATATTTATTTTTTTTGTTATAATATCTAATCGTCTGCTGCATTATAAAGAAAATATTTTGTCTATTTAGTTGTTATCCACGTGACGATAAATTTATTTAAAGTACCAGGGAAAGAAATCACGTGATCAACATTTAATAAATTAAATTCTAAAAATTAATCTTTAAAAATTCCCCAAAAATCAGAAAATCGAGGTATAGGTTCGAAAAAGATTTCATTTTAAAGGAATTTTTATGGTCTTTCTCGTGATATAAATTGTATAACCTTCAAATCATTATTTTAAATGCAAACTTAAAAAAGTTACAAAAACAGCTTAAAAATTTAATTTTAAAAAATCTAAGAAGAATTTTTCAAAAATCTTTCTTAGTGCACCTCTACATCATAATAAGAATCACCATTCAAAATTTCAGCCATTTAGGTCCAGCGGTTTGGTCTGTGCGTTGTATGTCAGTGAGTCAGTTACGGAACTGTTTCATATATATAGATAAACTTGCCAGTTCCGTGAAAAAGGAACTATTAATACTTTTAATATTCATATTTAAAATTAATTTTTGATCTTTTCATTGCCTTCAATATCAGTTCTTTTTAACGTAGGATTACGTTCCTTCATAGCGGTCCTGCGGAAAGGAAAATATCAGACTCTGAAACTACCCGTCCATTCGTCCTCGAGAGTTATAATTTTGGCAGCGCGTCAAACCCAGTCTATCGCTTGGACAAGTTAAACAGAAAAAGTACCAAGATGCGTCAAAATTCTGACTTACATATATATATATATATATATATATATATATATATATATATATATATATATATATATATATATATACATGAGAATTTTTTAATTGAAATTCTATCCACCGTGCTCATGAAAAAGACGCAATATTTGAGATATGAAGGCTATTTGTGAAGTGAACGTAATGTCTACATTTATTTGAATCAGAGATTTAATTTTTGAAGAAAATGCTTAGACAAGCAGCGTTATGACTAAGAACATACATTTGTACCCAGATTGCTCATTATTTGTCTCTAATATATTGCATCCTGAATGTAAATTCTATGTAGGCAACAGTAAATTTTTCGCCCATTTTTTTAATATTATATCATTAGTGATTTGCAATTACAAAATGAAATTATAATACTGTTGCGTATTGGTGATAAAAATATCAGGGACAATGTATTAAACTCACTTGTCAAGTGCACGTGCTACGTTATGTAATTAGATATTGTCTACTGTATA
Source organism: Dolomedes plantarius (assembly GCA_907164885.2). Lineage (NCBI taxonomy): Eukaryota > Metazoa > Arthropoda > Arachnida > Araneae > Dolomedidae > Dolomedes > Dolomedes plantarius. The sequence continues at coordinate 67,429,607 of OU015498.1, read as the reverse complement.
GTAGTTGGTTATATGGATTATACCGTTCTCCAGTCTGACAAAGACACGAGAAGCATTTAAAGTGCCTTTGCTATGTACCGATATATTATTTACCAAAATTTTTAAGTACAAAAGCTTTAAAAGACAATTACGGGATTACTATCGTGCCTTAATACTATCGTGCCTTAATTACTATCGTGCCTTAATATATATATATATATATATATATATATATATATATATATATATATATATATATATATATATATATATATATATATATATATATACATGTATATATATATATATATATATATATATATATATATATATATATATATATATATATATATATATATACATGTATATATATATATATATATATATATATATATATATATATATATATATATATATATATATATATATATATATATATATATATATAATGCGTTGGTTTACAAAATTTAAGGATTTTTTAGGAAATAGACAAGTGGTTTCTGATTCAATATTCAACGAAATGTTGAGTTTATGCTATTTTCAATTTCCCGAAAGTGTAAACCTGTTCTTGTATGTTTATAAACGTTCAGAAGATGGTTGGTGAGTTGACTAGGCTTGAAAATTTTTTTAATATTCAAAGCCTGTCTGTTAACTCTCGCACGAACATAGTTAAACAGACCAGGAATCTACAGTCATTTAACGTCGACTCCGAACGGTTACAAACATCTATGCCAACAACACTCAGGAAATTAAAATTAAGAGGTTGTGGTGTCGTGGCCCTACAACTAGTCATCACTATTTGAGAGAGGTTCTTTTAGAGAGAGAGCATGACACCGTTCATTAGAGTTAAGCTGTTTTATTGCTTTCGTTACTTCGAATTACATGGAAGCTGTATGCAACAAAATTTCGTAAAGTATCCAGTCGGCCCCACTAGACAATCAACGTAAGCAGCAATTCCTCTGTCCATCTCTCTCGCTCCAAACCTCTGCTTCTCGCCAGGATCTACTCGACCTTTTTAAATACCTTTCGAATCTTCTTGAACCATCTAGATTTCTTTTCAGAAACTTCAGGAGGTTCAAAAAGAGACATTCCCACGGGGTTTAATGACATCCGGTATCCTTAATGATTATGCGGTCCGGGAGAGCTTTCGTGCTAATGAAAACCGTCCTTGAAAATGAAAAAAATAACGTTAATCCCATTTAACTGCCACTTCTTCGACCAGGTGGGTCGAGAGGAGATTATAGCCATGTTGCTACAAAGTGCTAAGGTATATTAGGACTTTTGTAAGTTTTCTTGTTCTTAAGTTTTATAAATTGGCAGTATGTTAAGTAAGTTTCAACGATGTCATTCACATGAAAGACTACAGTGATCAGTCACTGGAAGATTGGAAGCTGGCCATTCACAATCGTACATCCGAGTGTCCTAGATATTCCATAAATGTTATCTGAAGGATTTTTAAGACAGGAAATGTTCATCGTTGAGAAGGTCTAGATTTTCTCCAATTTTAAAACGTCCAAAATTCCCTGAGCGATGCTTAAAGTGATGGGCGGCTGGTTAAAAACAGTCACGTTGCACTGCTAACCGAAAAAAAATATCCTGTCGACGAAATCTCTGGTTCGCCTCCCGTGTGTACGATAGCCTTCAGATACCACCGTGTCTTTAATCTTTGCCAACAATTCCAAGACCAAAGAGGTGTTTTCTTCGTAACAACCAAAAACACCTGTTTCGAATTCGGGCGACCAATACTATACACAGGATGATGAGGAAACTTCTTGCAAAACAACTATGTTTTTAACATAAAGAATCCAGACGCACTCAAGACGTTAATCTTTTTTTACTCAAAAGTGCAAACTAAACTTGCCACTGATTGTATAGAATAAGAACACACATTCACATTTTATGTGCATTTTATGAAGTAACAAAAATTTGCATATATTTAAATACCGCTGCATATGCAGTTCTGATTTAAAATACAAGGACATGAGCTTTTAAAACTCAATGCTCAATCCAACCAATTTAGCGATTTTTCCAACAAGACCTTATTCCCAGGAAATCATAATTAAGAAAGAAGGATATTACTGAGAAGTAAGGGCAATCACTAAAAGTTGCGCCCCCCCCCCTCCCCGCTTGTGATACCTTGTAATCTAATTCTGGATCATGGCAACCCCCATGCATCTGGATACCCATTGGACTTATCCGCACATCTTTTCCATTCGCAGAGGACACTTAAAATTGCGGTACACAGACAGGTCATTGTTTGGTGTGGCACTGCTTAATTTTAAATTAACCTCACCATTAGCGACTATTACTCATCCGTAATTTTTCATACTAATTATCCTTCGCCTTGGCGATTTGTTTAATCAGTATTTCAGCAGGATATTCTAGGAGATCAAACTTCTAGATATCCAGGTTTCCGGACGGATGTGCTGTACCACTACGCTTTTTTATGCCTTAATTTTCTCTAAAGAACCTTGTGCTTTGACTCAATATGTAGGGAAAGAAGTGAAAGGAAAAGCATTTCCGTTATTTAAAACCTCCAGGCAGTTCTAACACCGTAAAGTTTCAATTCCAACTTTCAGCTATGGGGAATTTTCCTCTCCGTATTATATTTCTAATATTAGATTTGAAGATGTTTATATTGTATTATATTTTTTAACATGAATCGTGTTATTGTGGAGGTTTTCCCACCAAACTCGTTGCGAGAGCAAAGTGCGTCACACATAGAATAAAGAATAGTCGCCAATAACTGATTAATAATGTCTTGCAGCAAAGAAATCCGGTTATGTACAAATAATTAATAATGACAATAATATAATAATACTAATTATAAACTACATGGCTTGTGCGAAAATCTCGCATTTAAATAAAATACGAAAAGTTTTATACCCAGGTTGATGGTTTGTAGTAGGAGGGCAGAAGTACCAGTTCATTTGCAGTCATTGTTTATTTGTTAAATAACAATGGTGCGTAAGGATAATACAAAAAACCGATTAAAAAACACCTTTGGACACTAAATTGTAGGGGAAGCATAACACAAAACAAAGGAACACGAGATATGTACTCGTCAAAACACCTTTGTAAACAATATTAAAAGTTATGTATACGTAAAGACACAAACTCGTGGAAAATGTGATATTTTCAATACAAAACCTCTTTGTACACAATATTTGACCGTGCCGTATCGATGCATCTCGGGTAAGGACTCTAGGGTCAGAAGTCAACTTTTAACATCTATTTTTAAACAAACAATACAATGTGTCATTCTAAATTAACAATTCGTCAGAAGCGAAGATCTTAAATGGTACCTTAGTTATAGATTTTGGTTAAGTATGAAGGGAGAAAAAGGGACCGTCAGAAAAAATCCCCTCCTAGAAATAATATGTATGATCTTACTAACTGAATACTCGTGCTTCGCTACGGAGTACATTTTAGGATAATTACAATGAAAAAATAGTGAAATTGCTTTTTAGAGGATTTCCTTATAAACAATACCTTTTGTTTCTTCATTGGCGGAACTAATATTACCAGGCTCGTCCGTGAACTTACGCGTGAGCAAGCTACATAAAACTGACCGGGTGAAACAATATTATCTTAAATCTACGCCAGCGTATTTAAAGTTTTGCCTTGAGACTTATTTATCGTCATGGCGAAACATACTTTGAGGGGAATTTGCAGTCTATTAGAGTCAGATGGGAGGTCAGTGGGTATTAGACGAATGCGTGGCACGAACACTCTTTCTTCTTGAGCACACTCGGTAAAATAATGGCATCAAAAAAATTTTTACGCAGGGCTTTCACTTGTAGTCTAGTGCCATTACACAATTCCAGTAGTTTTAAATTCTGAAGCAGCATTACGGTTGTGCCCTTTCGCAAAGAGAGCTTATGGTATGGAAAACCCGGTGATTTAAGATAATGTATAAACTCTATCAGATAGTTAACTCCATCATCTGAATTACGGACAGTGTCTATCGAGTGTCAAAATTTCAGCAATATAGGTCCAGCAGTTTGGTGTGTGCGTAGTCTGTCAGTCACTCACGGAACTGTTTTATATATATAGGTTTAATTTAATATCCATAAAACATACTAATTTGAATTAACTTCTTGATAAACTTCCATCTCAATTAGTCTAATGGTTAAATTTTATCTTTTAGTGTATTTTAATATTTGTGTTTGTTAATTTATTTCGTTGTTATGCACGTGACACAGAATTAATTTAAAGTATCACAAAAAGAACAGAAATCTCGTGATCAGCATTTAATAAATTCTAAAAATTAATCTTTAAAAAATCCCCGAAAATCAGAAAATGAAGGTAAAGATTCGTAAAAGAATTCAATTTAAAGGAATTTTTATGATCTTTCTCGTGATATAAATTTTATAACCCTCGAAATATTATTTTAAATGCAAACTTTAAAAAAGTTACAAAAACAGCATAAAAATTTAACTAAAAAAAATCTAAGAAGAATTTTTCAAAAATCTTTCTTAATGCACCCCTACACTATAAGAAAAATCGCCATGCAAAATTTCAGCCCTTTAGGTCAATCAATTTGGTCTACGCGTTATCTGTCAGTTAGTCACTCAGTCAGTCAGTCAGTCACGGAACTGCTTTATATATATGGATTATTCGTTATACAACTACATTTTATTATTAGCCATTCATAATACGGTCAGCGCTGGTTAAGACGACCGTGCATTATAGCGACCTTTCCAGTACAACAACAATAAGTCCCGAGGGCCATTTTCCAAACATTTTTGTTTTCAACTGTTTAAAGTGCTATCAGAAAGTAACCTTAAATCAATTTTGAAAGAAAAAAAAAGGGAGATTGCTAATTTAGATCCTACATCATTAATTTCTGAACTGGACGAAGTTAAGAAGAAAAAAGGGAGATTGCTAATTTAGATCCTACATCACTAATTTCTGAACTGGACGAAGTTAAGAAGAAAAAAGGGAGATTGCTAATTTAGATCCTACATCACTAATTTCTGAACTGGACGAAGTTAAGAACAAAAAAGGGAGATTGCTAATTTAGATCCAACATCACTAATTTCTGAACTGGACGAAGTTAAGAAGAAAAAAGGGAGATTGCAAATTTAGATCCTACATCACTAATTTCTGAACTGGACGAAGTTAAAATTTGCAAAGTGGATATGCTTACAGCATTGCATCTCTCCAAAGCAGCATGGAACGTAGTTACTGAAATAAAATAATTAAAATTTATATTAATTTTATACATAAAATAGTATATATTTTGGTATTCGTAAATTATATTTTAGTATTACTTACATTATTACCATAACAATACTACTACTAGTAATAATAATTTGTACCTTTATGAATAAAAAGTACTTCGGCTACCGTGTTTTTATCTCACTATTGCATTAACAGCAGTAATAATAACTCATAATAATAATTAATAAAGTAATAACATAAAAAATTATAAAAATTTTAATTATATTTTCAATTGCATTTTAGTATCTTAATTATATTTTAGTAATTTAGTAACTTAAATTGTATTTTAGTATTACTTACCAAAGTATTTTTTATTCATTTAGGTACAATTTATAATTAGTAGTAGTAGTAGTATTGTTATATTAATAATGTAAGTAATACTAAAATATAATTTAAAATATAATTAAAGTTTTTATAATTTGTTATGTTATTATTTTATTTCTTCATTATGCTATTAATATAATTTACAAATAATAATAAATATTGTAATTCTAATAGTAAATTTAACTACTACTAATAATAAAATACTAATAATTACCGGGTGTTTGTATTTTTCATGAACGACAATTAAGGTAAGATGAGTCGTTTACAGAAAAAATAGCAATTTTGATTGTTTGGTTTGGTTTGGAGCACTACGGTCAGAAAGTGCTACAGAAGGGCTTATTAGACAGGGGCCTACTGCTTGAAGCCGATTCCGAACGGCTATAAATATCCATGCTACGAGTGGGACTCGAAACCACGGACTCTGGTACTAGTGCCAGCGTCCTAGCCATTTGGCCATTTTCCACAATTTTGATGGATAACCCATTGCAAAAAACACCAATTCTAGATCTCAGATAGAAGTGATGTCCGACTGTCACAGGAGGCTTTTTGTGTCTCAAAATAGATGTTTAAATCCAAAGAACGTATTTTTGAAAATTCTTTATTATTTTAATTTAATTTTTTAAAAAATTTAAGATAATTTCAGAGGAATAGACATCAATAATATAAAGTCTCGCAAAAAATTAACTACTGAAAAACCTAGCATTTTAAAAATATTAGGTGAAAATTTAAACTGCGCGCTTCTTTATCTAAACACTCTCTTCTATTTCAAACTACAGAATTATAAAGTATGCATTTAATAATATGTGATTAGACAAATACAGAGAGAAAAATTTCCTATTCCTTAGAGCTGTTGTGTACTAACCCTATTGGATTCGCTCCCCTCAATTTTTACCTATGGATAAAATTTGTCCAAGTATTGACGACTTCGATTGAAATTTTTTTTTCTAAAAATAGTACTCCGTACTACAGAAAAAAATTTTACACCATGGGGGAATTTTTCGTTTTTTTTTTGAAAAAATGCAAATAATATTTTAAAATTTAAATTATTCGGAGATAATGTGTTTTAAACGTTCATCAATACCTTTGGTGGACGAAATTTATAAAATGAATCCTATTGCAAGGTGCAGAAATGTTCAGTCTATCTGAAATAGGGTTTGACGGTTTTTCAAACCCGGTTTTAAAAAACCGGTTTTTTAAATAAATTTGTCCCATTTGAAAACCGGTTTTTAAATTAAGAAAACCGGTTTAAAAGAATTCAAATTATTATGTAAAAATTAATTTTTAACTTATTTGATTTGCTATTCATTCTACACAACGGGCAGCAGACACATTTTTTCAACGTTGCGAGTTGCTTTGGCCAATGCTTGTGCATTGTGCACTGCGCACGTGGAAAAGAAGTGCCTAACCGACTTATTTTATGTTAGTACATAAGTGCAATCCGTCACGAGTCACGACAGGTTCGCTTAATCTTGTAAAGTGAAAACTGGAAACAAAAATATAAAGTTGTCATAGTTATCTGGAAAGATATTGTCTGGAATGTTTCCAAATTCTTTTCTGGAAACCGATTCTGATGAAGAGCAAATCGAATAAACTACTCATCAGAGTAATGCTTTTTTAAAGGAAGCCATGGAAAAATAAATTCAAAAGATTCTTGAAGATCCTGAAGAAAAACTTACAAATCCAAAGACACTGAAAGCTGAATTTTCATTATTTGAGGCAACGAATAAAATAACCAAAAACTTAGATTTGTTATTTGATGCCCTGAAAACTATAAAACTAAGCTCAGTAGCTAGTGAACGAGTATTTTCAAATTCAGGCATTATTGTGTCCAAAATAAGAACAAGACTTAGCCACCATTCAGTGGATATTTTATGTTTTTTAAAATCCTATTTTCTTAGGAGAAATTTAAATTAGTGAAATAAATAATGTGAAATTAAAATTAGTGTATAAATATTATTTGAAATTTGAAATTTTTGTTTGAGTTTTCATTATTTTGTGTAAGAAATGTGTAATCCTTAATTTTTTTTATATTTTGACTTTGATATTGATTTCGTTTTTTGCTATTTTATATAAATTAAATTAAATATTTTCCCTATTCTATTTTTTTTGACAAAAATTCAAAAAACGGCTAGAACCGGTTTTTTGGAAATCTGGAATTCGAAAACCGGTTTTTCAAAAAGTCGGTTTTTGTATAAACCCTAATCTGAAATTACCATTTTTATTGGATTAACAGCATTTATGTAGCTGTAAATAGTGGACAAATTTTCTCCATAGGTTAACATTGCAATGAGCGAATACTACAGGGTTAGTACTCAGCAGCCTTAACACTGGGACTGAAGATGTATGATGCCAAGTGATGTACTACTAAAACCGTACCAAATTCTAAACTTATCACAAATATAAAATGTAATACACTCGCCATAAACATTCTCATTTTTATTAAAGAAATAATATTTTGGAATAATATCGATGAGCTGAAGGAAACTTTCAGAAGTGGTATAAAAGGAAACAAATTTAATTTTACTGAACATAAAGCGGGATCTATTTTAGACCAGCTGTGATAACAAACGAGATAAGATAAATTGATGTCATTCAAAAGTAAAATGTCTCCATGTTTCAATCTTCCTCTGTTTGAACTTCTCGATTTGTTGATTACCGGAGTTATGTTCTTTTTAAAAGTGACAATTTTTACCTTACATTGCCATCACTAAGAGCCTAATCTATCAAGGCAATATGACTGACATTTTTTGTTCTTTATCTGAGACCGCGGTCGATTTTTTTCTGGTTGAAAAACAGTGAATAGGTAGTACAGACATTCCTCAATTTACGACCGAGATATTGGTCATAAGTCGAGTTCAAACAGATTTTGTTTTGTATATGTACATACTTATATTTTTTACTTTCATACATACATACATACGTACATTGTACTTTATTTAGAAGAAATAAATTATCCTTCGCCATCACAACTTATTATGTTAGTGCAATCCTTTGGTTCAGAATTTTCGATAGAAGATACGTTGTAAGTTTTTTTTAACAAAGTTATCCAAGGTAGTTTGAACAGTTTGCGCCTTCTTTTCTTTGTATATTATCTGGTATCAAGCCATATTTTCCTGCATATGGCGATTTACATTTGTGAATCTTTCTTCATTTGGATCCATTGCTTCTAATTGTTGTAGTCCTTTATTAACCCTCAAATGGTACAATGGTTTGAGACGAAATAGATGGTACGGTCGGGTCGGTTCCGACCCGATCTCCATTTTGATGAAGCTTTTGGTAGAAATAAGTACACAATAAGCATTTTTGTTGCATAATAACATTTATTGATAATATTTTGCGGGAAATAAAAACCTTTTTGTAGAAAAAATGACCAACGTATTGTAATTTTGCTAAACAAAGAAAATCTCTCTGGCATTTACATAGAATGTTGTATATATTAGGTCTAATATGTCTTGTGCCTAGTTTTAGACGTTACTGAACCAAATTTCCGAGCACAAAAATGTAAAAAATAACATATACTGAATTTTTGACCTTCAAAATCGAAATAAAAAAATTAAAAATCTAAAAAAAATTACTAGTGATCATGAATAACGTTTTTCACCAAAGACATTCATATTTACTGCAAACGTTTGAACACCTGTTGCAAGACTGCCTGGTAGGGTTCCTTGTCAACTCGGTCTCTTGCAATGAGAGGGGATGGTATGGGAGGGGGAAGACACACCCTAGGGTCGGATCCGACCCGCACCGTACCGTTAGATGGTTAAGAATATTACAAAAATGGAAGTATAACTAGAAGTGTGCAAAAGCATGTTTAAAATAAAATATAGGATATCCAAAACAGGTAATAAAACAGGTAAATGGGATACCCAAAATGAATTGTAAATTTGCTAAACAAAGAAAATCTCTCTGGCATTTATGTAAAATGTTGTATAGGTCTAGTATGAAATTTAATCTTGTATCTAGCTTTAGAAGTTAATGCAACCAAATTTCCTAGCACAAAAATGCAAAAAATATTATATATTGACATTTTTAGCCTTCAAAATCGAAATTAAAAACTAAAAAAAAAGACTAGTGATCATGAATAACGTTTTACACAAAGACAGTTGTATTTACTGCAAACGTATAACTGCAAATGCTCCAACACCTGCTGGAAGACTGACTGGTAAGGTTCCTTGTCAACTCAATCTCTTGCAATGAGAGGGGATAGTACGGGAGGGGGAAGACACACCCTTAGGTCGGATCCGACCCCCACCGTACCGTTTGAGGGTTAATATAGTGAAAAACTGAAGCCATTTCATTCAAAAGAAATTTTGTTGATTGTACTTCGGCTTATTCGCTTGTATCCCCCTCTTGTACTGTAGCATAATGTGATGCAATCTTTTGCAAATCCTCATTGGTAAGCTCTTCCGGATCATGTTCAATAAATTGGTTGATGTCTTCTTTGTCATTTTCCAGATTAAGTTTCTCTTCAAATTTTAAGATGATATCTGTAACTTCGGCCAAAGAATCTGTTTGTTCGGATACTGAATGAATTGCATTCGTTTCAAAACTTTTTGTTAGTTTCTTCCATATTCCGTATATGCATGATGGAGTGACTTCTTTCTATCCTCTACCTATGATCTCAATACTATGAAGAATATTATAATTTTTTCAAAATGCTTTTAAGTTCGTCTCCTCTTCAAGAGCCGTAATAGTATTGCAGAATATTGCATTTTTAAAAATAATAATTTAATACATATAGATATGTACCGTACATTCGAGAAAAAATATTTTCGAGAAAAAAAATAAAAATAACCAAAAAAATAGAAATTTCGGTCGTAAGTGCGAGCGGTCGTAAGTCAAGGAATAACTGTATCTCATGAAAACCATTTATTAATTTCATTTCTTTGAGAATCAAACTGGTAATGAAAATATTCACTTTGTGGTGAAACAAATTATTGATAAAGGGTTATGGAAAAGTGCTATTTTTTTAGTTAATGGATTGCATGGAAGATCTAAATACTTGCTATAGATCGATTCATATTCGTCTGTGAAGCTGTAACTTTCAAAATAATTAAACTGGATTAAAAATGCATTATATAATTTTGCTATGTATGCAGCAAAGCGGCTATTGATTATGGTGTTGATAAAACATTTTTCGATTCATTCACTGGGAAATTAAAATATACTGATCCAAAGTGGTGTCTCGTTATTAAAGATTACAGGCTACTGGGCCACCTATGATTTATAATGTTTCTCCGTTGAAATAAAATCATTCAAACTTTACTAAAATAAGCTTTTTCAAATATCATATAACCTAAATAAAAAATTTCTCACAATTTCCTGCCCCTCACCCTACATGTCGATTAAAGACAAAGCAAACAAGGTGTTCTAGAAAGAATTCCCTTGTACAGCTATCCGCTAATGATTCCTGAAAATATAGTCCGGGCGCGAGAAAAAGGTGCCCAACTTTAGAGCATGAAGGGCTAGTGGTAAGCACGTCGGATTTCGGAATGATGGATTTCGGTTTAACAAGCGCCACTGAATGTCTTCGTGTCTACGCCGGGTATAGACCAATTAACCTCATAGGCCGAAAAGTCTTCCCCTGTGGTGTTAGAGGTTGGGGGAGGAGGGCATCAGTCCACCATATATAACACCTGGTAGTGCTCGATCAAAATTGTGGTGTCACCTGGGAGCAATGTTGGCTAATCTATGAGATGCTCCCAGATAAAAAAAAAGTAGTCAAAAAATTACCACGGTGAATAGTGAGAATGCCTCTGAATAAGTGCCTCCGCATTACCTTAATATTTTCCTTATGGGTTGGGATAGCATGTATCCCAAGAATACATACATTTTTTTTTCAATGCGGAGGCACTTGTCGCGAAGACATTCGCCTATAATTCACCGCAGTTTTGCTGGCCATTTAATTATGGGGGCGCCACATAGGTGGACCAGCATTGCCCCCTATGAAGGGACGACACAAACGGGGGCATTTTAGTGGCGCTTCGCCAGGATTCGATCTGAGCACCCTCAGCACCGAAAACCTGCGCGCTGTACCACAAGGCCGCCACGGCCAGAATGAATACATACATACATACATACATATATATATATATATATATATATATATATATATATATATATATATATATATATATATATATATATATATATACATACAAAAATATCGCTCACTCCTTTCAACAACGTCATATCTAAAAAAACAAGATTTTTCAGGAGGGAGAAAGTTTTTTACTCCATTATATGTAAAGTAAGAGAGTTAACTTATATAAAACATGAAATTTGATGAAACATTTAAAATATGTTACTTCTTAAGGAGATAAACCCTGCTTCTTAAAGTAGCTGGTGAAACATGTTTAACATATGAGGCACTGTTGTGCTGTTTTATTTATTTATTGAAACTTGAAAAGTGTTGTTTTTGTATCCTTGAGTTTTTTAATTTGTTGTTGTTGTTGCCCCTGAAGTTTGAAACACTTTTACAGACACACATACTTTTGAGACACACTGAGTCATTTGAGACGTCGTAATAATATATAATTTTAACGCCGTTTTTATGTCGTTTTACAAGTTTTAGATATTATAACATTTGAATAAATATTCAAATTATTTCACTTCTTAAGTAGCCTGCATCTTAACCACACGTCTTAAATAGCAAGGAAAATATATTTAAAATATGAGGTATTGCTGTAAAGTATGCTATATACTGAAACTTTAAATGTGAATTTTTTATACACTTGAGTTTTTTAATTCTTTTGCTGCTGTTACGCTCAAAGTGTGAGGCTAATAATTATATTTAAATCCCTTTAAGAATTTAAAACTAATTCACGAGACAATCTCATACAAAAAATGTTTTGGGGACTAAGCTAAAAAAACACGAGAGAAACAAACACCTGAAATAAACACTTGCTGCTGTCACGCTCAAAGTTTGAGGCTAATACAGTACATGAGGGCAATAATAACATGAGGGCAATAATATATTTTTGAAGCCCTTTAGGAATTAATAAACTAATTCAGAAGACAATCTGATACAAAAATTATTTTCGGGACTAAGCTAAACGAAACGAGAGAAATAAACACCTGATATATTATCAGCTCCAAAACGACATTCTCAGGCCCTAAGATAAGAAAAATGTGATTTTTCAAATACAATGATATCAATCATCGAGTTCCTCTGAACTTGAAAGGGAAAAACCATTGTACTTTTTCTGCATCCTGTTTATTTTGGTAGTATAAACCTTCAAGAACTTAAAAGGCTTTATAGAAAGAGTTGAAAGACGAGCGTGTGTATTTAAGAGAGTGAAATTTTAATAAATAAGACATAGAGAGATGTCATCACTAAAAAAATTGACGATCAGAATTTTTGCATTAATAAAGGCCAGCAATTATCATATTGAATTTCCATGAGTGTTTACGAAATATTGACAGTGGTGAGTAACTCTAAATTCAAGGAAGCGTATCAAACAACAGAGCATAAAAATGATCGACTCTACTCATTACACTTGATCTGGTTCAAGAGAAAAAATCTTCCACTGACTAAAAAGGTGTTAACATGCCATTTGAAATTGTTCCTGCAGTTTGAAGAAGGGAACGAATCCAAAACTGTTTTTGTGGGAAATTAAAAAAACTTCATACTTTTCTTATTCATTATTTTTTCTTCTCTAAACTTTTATATAAGACTAGCTGAAAACCCGCACTTCGCTACGGAGTACATTCCAATTAAGTACAACGGTCAATGTATGTAATTAATGCCAAATACATACATATATATATATATATATATATATATATATAATAAATACAACGATCAATGTATGCAATTGATATAAAAAAACCAAAAAAATATATTTTAAAAAAAATCGTAAAGGATATTTTTATAGACAAAATAATGTAGAAGAAAATATTCAAATTAAATCTAATAGAATATACTAAAGAATATACTGCAGTTAATACAATACAGTTTAAGGCACATATCTTTTACTGTATTTTAATATTTTTTTGGATAATGGCCAATCGTCTGCCACATTAACAAGAAAAATTTTTTTTTGTCTATTTCGTTCTTATGCTCATGACGATAAATTAATTTAAAATACCAGAAAAAGAAATCACGTGATAAGAATTTAATAAATTGAATTCTAAAATTTAATATTTAAAAATTCACCAAAAATCAGAAAGTAGAGGTAAAGATTCGAAAAAGATTTCATTTTAAAGGAATTTTTATGATCTTTCTCGTGATATAAATTTTATAACCCTAAAATTATTATTTTAAATGCAAACTTAAAGTTACTAAAACAGCTTAAAAATTTAATTTGAAAAATCATTCTTAGTGCACCCCTACACTATAAGAAGAATCGCCATGCAAAATTTCAGCCCTTTAGGTTCAGCGGATGGTCTGTGCGTTGTGTGTCAGTCAGTCAGTCAATCAGTCAGTTACGAAACTGTTTTATATACTATATAGATTCTTTACATTCACCCACAATTCCATTACCTTGGTCATGTCAATTGGACTGTCCTAAAATAAACGGTACATTACTAAATCTAAGGATTTGTTCCCTTCTTCAAACTGATTACGAAATAGGCATAAAAATCAATAATTAAAAAATGAGAAATATTTTTATTTATAAAAATTTTGTAAATATTTGTAAAATTTTGTTAAAATTTATGACAATCATTACTAAGCATCACTTCATCGTCATAATATGCAGTTGTTGCAGTCGTAGGTCTCATCAAAAGGTCTTCAGAAAATGGTTTGTACTAAAGTGGAATGTGAGTAACTATCTTGCCAACATCCTGGATCATGTCTTCTATAGGAATTTTTCATTGTAAGATTTTTCTGTTGGAATCTGGGGTATTCTCTATGTTTGACTTTTTGAGCAAAAATTTATGTTTCACCAAACCATCAATGAACTCAGATATTGCTAGATAATTTTTTGGTAAGGAGTATTCTAACTGTCTGTATTTGGAAATAGAAAATTTGGGCTTTTCCAGGGACTTTCCCATTCTTTTGTAGAGCTTAGGCCACCAGTTCCTGAAGTCTAGGATACTTTTGCGGAGATTTGAGTAACATTGAATCCTTTCCTCATAAAGGATTGAATCAAATCAGTGTATTGTTCGGTGTGTAAATTCTATCTATTCGTCTGATTTCCTTTTTTAGCAGTCCCAAAATTGCGATCACATTGCAGGAATGAGTGCCCTCGGACAGGGAAGTAGTGATAAATTTTTCTAAATGGCCCAGTATCAACCACTGCAAGAAAAAAAAAAATGCACTAGAGTGTTGTTGCGGTTTCGGCCTCAGCAGGCGTCACTGAAAACGTGGAGTACGTTAACCTTAGGGTCTATATTTTAATTTTTCAACCACATCATGCTACATATTTCTTTCGGTCCCCGTTTAGCTTCTCACTCGTAATAAACGTAGAACTCAGCAGAATCTGTTTTCATATCGTGTATACAGAACACATATAGCCAGAGTTTCCTTAGTTGTAAAAGAACGCGATAGCAGCGACAGTCTGGCCAAGCACGGTATCAATAGTTTGAAGAAGGAAACGAAACCGGGATATGTTCCTTTCTTGAAACTGACAAATATTGAAAGGTCCGATTGCGTCACTACGTGAGGGATTTTCGTTCCTTTTTAACAGCTTACAGGGAGCATCTATATGCAAATATCTGCTATCACAAAAAAAATTTTAATATTTGTCGCTTGTTCCCTTCTTCAAACTGCAGGTTGAATCGAGCACGGGATCGAGGTAGCTTTGTGGTAGCGCGCTGGCTATCGGTGCTGAGGGTGCTCGGGACGAATCACGACGCTCCCTATTAAATACCTCCGTGTCTCGGCCGGATATGAGCACGTTAAATCCGTAGACCGGAAAGTCTTTCTATGAGGTCAGAGAGGATGGGAGAGGGTACGATCCCCCAGATGTCACCCCTAGGGTTTCTCTGTCAAAATTGAGGTGGAAACTAGCTAAGACGGAATCCGACACTTGTGGAGCTATATAAACAGGTGTCGCATACTTCAGTCTGAAACTTATATGGATCTGGTCTAGAAGATCCAACCAGGGGGCATTACAAACAACAACAAATTGCGAGCTTTATTAACTACATCACACAATTATTGCAAAATAAAAAAATTACTTGAATTTCTATAATGTATTCTTGTTACACTAAACTAGGAAATCTTATATATCTCATATATATATATATATATATATATATATATATATATATATATATATATATATATATATATATATATATATATATATATATATATATCGTTCTTACCGTTCTAATCTTCTCATCGTTCTAAAAGGCTCCAGACTGCCACTACCGTCGCAACATCAGATTGGAAATTGTTACAACATTGTCAATGTATGTTTTGATAATAACAGATTTTTGCAGTACATGAGTGGCTTTTTTAGAGATCACAATTTGGAATCTTCCCGGCTGACGATCAGCTAGATAAAATAAAACAAATATTTTTACAGATACAAAACAGATGGAGAAAGTGTTTCTTTTATTTCTATGCAAAATTGAGTATTCTTAAAATTTCAAATTTACGTGCCCGAAAACTTCTCTATTCCTAAAAACAATTATCTTATTTCATTACGTTTTATTTTGTTTTTGACCTCAGTAACATGTTTTAAGGCATTTTCCTTCCTTGTGCTTGGACTTTTATGTATCCCATCCAAACATATGCACTTCTCGATTCGGAGTTTTTCCATAAACTTCTGATGATTTTCTGCATGAGTTTGATAAGCATCGCATTTGTGATTTTTTTTGTCATGGAGATAATCGCATCCATTGGTTTACAGCCTTAAAAAGGTTGGTCGGGTGATTGGTAAGAAACTAGTTTTCATTTTCTTGTTTACTTATTGGACTGTATTTTTTCCAATTAGGTAAAATACATTAAATTATAAATTATAAATATTTAATACTAATAATAAAATAAATGATAAATAATTAACCCTCGTTATAATTCGTAAATCATGCCGACCACTGCGAATGCATAAACGGCAAGGTTTTGTATTAACTAAATCAACAAGTCATATTAACTAAACAAAAGTCACGTTAACTAAAGTCACATTAACTAAACAAAACAACTTAAGTTCAAAAATAACATAATTATTGCCTAGCCATATCCGTGGCAACAGACTCTCTACTTGGAGGTCTAAAACAAATTACATTTTCGAGCTGGCCGTTTCCGGTTCCAGTCGACTTTTTCCTTTCTGTATTTATTTCTGATTACAAGCAAAGTTAAATTACAATACATTTCTTCTTCTTTTTCTTTTCTTTTTGATTTCTATGTGTAACAGTAGACAAGTAGTATTAGAACTCATAATACTCAAAAATACATCATGTAAAATTAATATCACAGACAATACATTAATAAATTCCCTCGGCACCTGTTTTGTACACACTGCCAACTTACATAATAATAACCCTCATTATAAATAAATTTCAATAAGTTTTTAATTATATAAATTTTCACATAGTCATCATTTTATAAGTGAAGTAATAAACGTAAAATATAAGTTGGCAGTTGATTATAATACAAAAAACAGAAACAAAAAAAATGCCGCATTTTTCGTACAGTAAGACACATCCTTTTACATAAACAAATCTACTTAAAATCATAACAACATATATATATATATATTATTTGTTATATGTATTATATAAATATTTTATCTTTATTAAGAAATTGAGAATATCTTTACATACTGAACAAAATACAAAATGTTCTTACCTAAAAATCCTTCCATAAATTTGAGGTGCGTCTTATGGTCCGAAAAATACGGCAGTTTAACTCTTACTTACAATGCATAATTTAGTTTAAATTAGTCTTTATTTAACTTTGTATTTATCTTATTTATTTTTAAATCTTGTATTTTTATTTTAGAATTTTTGTTGTTGTAATTACTGTTACTTCAATCTGTTTTTACTTTCAGATTCTAGGTCTTGTAGCCACAGGTCTATTAATTCATGTGTCGAAAAAGTATGTCATGAATACTGTTAATATTTGTAACCAATACCAAGCGGTCTCACTCATGATAATCTCGTCAATCTATGCAACTCCGTGTTTAGTGCTTCTCATAACTACTTTGCATAAAGAATCAGCCGAACATCTACGACAGACAATTTTTGTAAGTAATCTTTTGATATTTATCTCACCTTTTGTTTTAATAATTCCTTAAGAATAAAAAATGGCTCCAAAACACCGAAAGCCAAAGGACCTTTCTGAAATATTTTTTCAAAGAAATTTTTTCAGGGGCCGAGTCAATATTTTCGAGGGGTATTTAATAAATTTTCAGTTGTAATCAGTGACTTTATATCTTTAAGAAACATTCTTAAATGTATATATATATATATATATATATATATATATATATATATATATATATATATATATATATATATATGTATATATATATATATATATATATATATATATATATATATATATATATATGTATGTATGTATTTATATAAAATTCAATAAATTCATTGTCCCTCCTTTCGGCATACAGAACATCTGAAAACTAATCGCTCGACAGCAAACCTGCTCAAGATCCCCAATTGGTAGCACTGGACAAGTCAAACATCTGTCCAGGCCAAACACCACAATAAAACTCTAAACTTCTAAGGGAAATCCCCAAATAGTTACAAAATTTCTTACTTTGCCAAATTAAAAAAATTCAAAAATTAGGTATTCAAAAATTAGGTACAATTTTCTACAGTTATACAAAGCATTTTCAACATTCTTCTTCTGACAAATATCCAAAAAGAAGTATCCACGTATAGCTACACATTTCAAGACATGCCTATAACAACAACACATTTCCACTAACAACTTAAATATGTTTAAAAATTTACATGCACAATTACAATACAATAAACACTTATACCTGAAAGCACTGTATGTATATACCGTAGTACCTTGACTTACGAGTTTAATTCGTTCCATGACTTAGCTCGTAACTTGAAATACTCGTATGTCGAATCAATTTTCCCCATTGAAATGAATGGAAATGCCATTAATTCGTTCCGGGTTCCATCCAAAACACCGCAATTTTTTTGTTACATGTTTTGAAATAAGAAAAACGTGCTTATAAACGATGAACCTTGTATAATAACGCAATACGATAGAATGTACTGCAATAAATTTGTTTTATTAAGTGTAATGTACAACATTTACCTTGGATATCAGACTTGAAGATGCTGATGGAAGAGGAGGAGAAAGGCTGAACTGAAAAATTAAATCTTATTCATTGATTTTTGATGTTTTCGCCCCAATCCTCACTTTCGCTTTTATTACCAGCTACTCTCTTGAAGTGAACGAGTGAGACACGGAAGCTGGGCGATTGTTGCATTGTTGACTTGTGACTGTAATGTCCAGATTCTTCTTTCTGAGAATCCGAAGAACGTTTTGTCAGAATCCTCGGTTTAAGACTGGATAGTAGTCTCAGTATAATATGTATACAATTGTATAATAATTGTACATAAAGGTTGTAAATATTATACGCTTCTTGTGTTCTCATTTGATAAGAACGTAACATGGCAATCGCTGCTCAAACTAGCGATTGAACTGCTCAAACTAGCGGATATCTGAAGCTTGCTCGTAACCCGAATTTCAGCTCGTAACTCGAAGCAAAAAATCTACCTAGAGAATGCTCGTATCTCGAAAAACTCGTAAGTCAAGACACTGGTAAGTCGAGGTACCACTGTATATATATATATATATATATATATATATATATATATATATATATATATATATATATATATATATATATATATATATATATATATATATGTATATATATATATATATATATATATATAATATATATATATGTATATATATATATATATATATATATATATATATGTATGTATATATATATATGTATAAATACATATATATATATATATATATATATATATTATTTATGTGTATTATATATATTTTTAATTACAGATAAATAGTATATCAAGCAAGCTGTTTAACAAATTCTGCAAATTATCTGGCTTTATACTATACCATTGTAGTCAGGCGGCCCTCTTCGATATTTTTTGAGTCCAAATCTTGGAAACCCAGTAGAGATTATATATGAAGTCAATTGTGCGGCGACTAATGCTCAAATCTATGTGTATATTTTATTAAATTCCATCCATGTGCATAATTATTATGTAGAAATAGAGTTCTTTTTTTCAAACTTATGCCTGAAAACACCGTTTTTAATAAAAAAAACTCATTAATCGTTATTTAGTTCCGATTTTCACAAAGATAATTATTTTCGCTTGCAAATTTTAACATTGTGGCCAGTAGGACTTGTCCCGTCAATAGCTCCTCTCTGAACTTTTATTTGTTGACTGTAATGATTATAAAGTAATAATTCAAGTTTCTATTTCAGGAAATTTTGTTCAATATATTTGCAGCCATCAGTCATTTCTCTGGCAGCGTGAGTCTCCTTTTAGAGGAATTGAAAGAAATGAATTGGTCTGCCCCTGATGAATCCAAACTGAGTGGTCGTGCCTATTATATAGCTCCTGCCGTAAGTAACTAGAAGCAAAGTATACTGTTAATTTGCTTGTAATTTTAAGGGGACAAAAGACTTTCAACTTCGTTTTTTTTTAATGTTTAATATTTTTCTCTATATACAAAACTAGCTGAATACCCGTACTTCGCTACGGAATACATTCAAATTAAATACAGCGATCAATGCATGCAATTGGTGTAAAAAAAAACCAAAAAAAAATTTATAAAAAAAATCGTAACGAATATTTTTATAGACAAAATAATGTAGAAGAAAATATTCAAATTAAATGTAATAAAACATATTAATGAATATAGTACAGTTAATAGAGTACAGTTTGAGGAACATTTCTTTTACTGTATTTTAATATTTTTTTGGATAATGTCCAATCGTCTACCGCATTAGCAAGAAAAAAAATTTTTTTTGTCTATTTCGTGGTCATGAACGATAAATTAATTTAAAGTACCAGAAAAAGAAATCACGTGATCAGCATTTAATAAATTAAATTCGAAAATTAATCTTTAAAAATTCACCAAAAATCCGAAAATGGAGGTAAAGATTCGAAAAAGATTTCATTTTTAAGAAATTTTTATTATCTTTCTCGTGATATAAATTTTATAATTCTAAAATTTTTATTTTAAATGCAAACTGGAAAAAACTTACAAAAACAACTTAGAAATTTGATTTTAAAAAAATCTGAGAAGATTTTTTCAAAAACCTTTCTTAAGGCACCCCTATTCTATAAGAAGAATCGGCATGCAAAATTTCAGCCCTTTAGGTCCAGCGATTTGGTCTGTGCGTTGTTTGTCAGTCAGTCAGTCAGTGAGTTACGGATGTGTTTTATATATATAGATGAGAATAATTAATAATCTTTTTACTACATTGAAGACACTTAAAATTCACAAAGATATATTTTATGGAAGAATATGTCCTGTTTTTCAAAAAAATTTCAAAAATGCTTTAATTTTTCAAAATGTTCCACGCGCATTCGTTATTATCTAATTTCTTCCAAATTTCCCAGGATTGTTAATAGAAGTGTTTGGCACAAACCTGTGCAAAATTCATTAAAACCATAAATATTTTTTCATATTTATAGACCATGCAATAAAGCAAAACCATAAAAAAACAGGCAGATTAAAAAAAATTAATTATTTATGGCTTTAGATTTATATAAAAAAAATCAATGCACAATAATGTTTATATATATATTAGGTAAAATTATATTAAGAAATTTAAGGTTTTTAAATGATTTGGAATGCACACGGATCATTTTGAAGAATGCCAACATTTTTAATTTTTCTTTTAAACAGGTATTATTTTGTCAAAAAATCCTTATTTTGAATTCTAAGGGTTATCAGTGTAGTAAAAAAGAGTACAAATTATTCTCATTTTGCATATAGAGTTAAAAGTTGATGATTAAAAATTCGAGATTGAAGGTCCCTTGTACCCTTAATAAAAATTAAAAGCAGTAAGACGGGATGTAAAAATAAAATAGTTTAGAGTGCTACTGTGTTAGTGACGTATTTTGAGCAAAGTAGCGTATAACTTATCCCACTATTTTTCTTTTAAGAGATTTAAGTCCAAACACTGAGGAGTTGTTTTAAACTTTTAACTGTCAAGTTATTTTGATGATTTTGGTACGGAAAAATGTTATTTTTTTATTGTAAAAATCAAATGTTTAGTACAAAATAACGTACATAAACTGCCATCTACTGAATAAAGTAAAAATTCACTTCCCAAGATATGGTATAGAATACTAGTGCTGCCATCTATTGAATAAAGTCCAAATCAACTTGTCCCGAGACAGATTCGGGTTTGACAATAAGATGCAAGAAAAAAAATCTACCCCGAGACTATCTCGGGCACGACAGTTTAAAGGTTAAACCGGGAACTCATAAATAATATTGAAATTCATAAATGTCTTATATTAGACGACAAGGAGGCGTTTCGAGATTTTAGTTCAGCTATGAAGGAACAGGACTGGATCGAGGTTGCCTAGTGGTAGCGCGTCGGCTTTCGCTGCTGAGGGTGCTCGGATCGAATTCCAACAAGCGCTATTATATGCAACCGTGTCTAGACCGGATATGGGCATGTTAAATCCGTAGACCGGTGAGTCCCTCTACGAGGTCAGACAGGGTGGGAGAGGGTAGGATCCCTACAGATGTAGGTCCTGGGAGTGATCGGTCAAAATTGAGGAGGTGCCTGGCTAAATCAGACTCCGACTTTTGTGGGGACATTATAAACGGGAGCCACACCTGAGGCTCGAAATTCGTCCGGCCAGGGGGCTTTAGAAACAACAACAACATTGCTTTTGGTTGATGCTTTTGGAACATGATATGCTACTAGTAATAAGCTCAAATAATCATGATCAGTATTTCTTTTGAGTTGATTGAAAATATTTTCAACTCCAGAGAGTTATAGTATAGAATATTCGAAAATTACATGCTATTAGCTCATCATTAAATGTCCTATAAGCATTTATTTTCTACCCAATGCTGAAAATTTTATGAATGAATCTCTTTTCAAATCGAAGAACTACGTAAATTTAGCATTTACTCTAAATATTTACTGCATATAAAGAGTTTTTTTTAATAGCCTTATATCTACTCAAAATACCATGACAGTCTTCAAACATCGGGTAAAATCTTATAGAAATTGTATCTGAATAGCAATTATATTCGCTGTGAAGTACTAATATAGTATATTTACAATATAAAGAATCTGTTTGTAATAATTACGATAATTAAGAGTTCGCGTGGAACATTTGAACCACACTAAGTACATGTAACTTTCAGTATGGTGAAAACAGAATTTAAAACATACAAATAAAACAAAGTACATATTTTTCTAACTAAAATTTGCTAAAAACCTCTCATTTTGGATGCTTGTATATTGGTCGACCAAATGAAAGTGGCACAACAGTCGGTGTGACGAATGGTTTAATGGTATTGCTGTAATTTAGTGTACAAAATAAAAAGAAATACATAAAGAACATATAGGCTAGACATAATTGCCTTGGAGGTTGAAACAGGTGTCACAGAGGTCCACGAGATGATGGATACCCTGGGTGAAGAAATTCCGAAGTTGGCAGTAGAACCATGCAGAATTGTGTGAACACTTCCTTCGCTCATAGTCATTCCATCCGCTATATCGTGGTGATTTGTCGATTATTGCTCACGAGACTGTCCACCGCTGCAACTGCTTCCTGGGTGATAACCACACGCGCTTGACCTGGTCGTGCCCTGTCGTCCGTACTGCTTCGTCCGTTACAAAAATCGCTGCACCATCTGAATACTGATCTGCGTTACATACACTCTGTGCCATACACATTTTGCATGGGACGATAAATTTCTGCAGCACTCGCATTTTCCGCCATTAAAAATTGCACGTCTGCACGTTGACAACGTTTGGAGGCATCCGTGATACGGACGATACCGTTCACCTTGCTCCTACGGTATCATACAAGCATCTGTCGTAATCTGACGATATGGCATGCCTTCCCAGCACTCAGCGCCCTCTATCATTTATAGTCTTCTATATCTTAAAACGATGGCGCAATAACGGCAGTGCCACTTTCATTTGGGTGACCCTTATATAAATACGTAATTCGTATTGCATTATATAAACATTCTACTTAGCAGTGTGCTCATATACCTAACGATATATTTAGCTAGCCAACAATCCCCTAACGAGTTAGATTTTCCGCAATCAAACGGATGCAGTGGGGCTCTATTTAGTCGCCTTAAATTAAGAGTCCCATTTTCAGGAAAATGAGTTTTCGAATCAAATCATGGAGCTACTGAAATATTTTTGGTACATTTCAGTGATTTTTGGAAATATTTTTAAACGTTTAGTTCAGAACACATGGGTCACAGTAGCATATACGCTCTAATACAAAAATGACGACGCAAGAAGGGGTAATGCAAATTGGACACAAATTTATATTCATACAGGTTTCGACGAAAAATGAAAAATTTTAAAGTTTGGCGACCAATGAGTGAACATGTAACGCTGCAGCGCATATTAACTGCGCAACTGGCTGGATATTAAAGAGGAGAAATTTCTATTCCAGGTCATAAATTCTTTGCGAACTTCATTCCGTGTACTAAAGGTAGACAGCAACTATACCTCACATATAGGTGCGCGAACAATATGCGCAGATGTCAGCATTTGAGAGAGGACGTGTAGTTGGTCTAATCGGCGAATCGCTCGACATTTGGATAGGAGTTACTGCTTGCATAAGGGACAACACGTTGTCCCTTATACGTAAGGTGAACCAACGCGTTCTTGACTTTTTCACTTTGTAAAGCTTTTACTCATGAATAAATCCTCCAATTTTTCTCAAATTGTAATCGTTTGTTTTTCTATACATGTACATCACATCTACCGATTTTCGTTCTATTTGGATAGCTCCTGTTGGTGCATCGTTTTTTTTTGTCTAAGAGTATATTAATATAATTTAAAATCCCTAAATATATTTTAAAGGAAATTAAAATATATTTGGGTGAATTGAGTGTAGGATCTCTGGCGTAAGCACTCAATTGTGCTAAAAATTTATAAAAAATTCTCTATATTTAAAATGCTATGAAATTTTCACCAAAATTATGAATTTTTTCCTGATGTTATATAACATTTGAACTAAATATATATGTATTTAATCAGTATATTTTTGAAACAGTATATTTTTGAAGTATATTTTTACAGTATATTTTTGAAGTATATTTTCAAGTATATTTTACAGTATATTTTGAACAGTATAATTTTACAGTATATTTTTGAAAAGAAGTGCTCTGAACGTTGGCAGACACCTTAAAGAAAACATAACAAAGGAACGGCGTACAAAGTTGACCTTCAGAGGAATGTTAGATACATACAAGATGCCAACCACATGTCTGGGTTTTACTGATGTTGAATCTTAGAAAAATCCATTCAGAGATAATAAAGTTCACGAGCATAGCAGGGTACGCATATAGTAAAAAATAAAAGAATAATACCTATCTGCAAACCGTCGCATTACATTCGGATTCCTTTATTTGATTCTAAAAGCTCAATAATATATTTTAAATAAAAATGAACTTCTTTGGGAACTTTGTTAACCGGGTCCCCTCAAATTATACTACAATGTAAGTCCACCGTGAAATTAATTTCATTTTTCTGTTTTACAGGTTATAGGCATCCTGATTTCTCTGCTATACTTCGCTAGCCTGTACACATCCATCCGTGCACGTAAAGTGCTTTAGGACATGAACTTTTTTTAATGCTGCAATCCTAACAGTCTGTCAACATAATGATCGTAATGATCATTATGTTCTCATTTCATTGAATACCATCAATTTTTACGTATTTTATGACCTATGAAAAATGTTTTATACTTTTTGGTTATCACAGTCGAACCCCGTTATTGTAAACCCGGTATATAACGAACTCCCGGATATAACGAACGAAAATTCTGGTCCCGCCGTTTTCCTATTGTCTGTAATTAAATTAGTATTGTGTCAGTTTAATGTAATCGATTTTAGTCGATTTAATTCATTAATGATAATTTTTAACAGATTTTATCATTTTTAATACATCATTATTGAATACACATTGCAACTAATGAGTTATACGTTTTGTGAACTCTAGCATTTTTCTTAACGGTTTGGATATAGCGAACAAAACCTTTGGTCCCTTGAAGTTCGTTATGACGGGGTTCGACTGTATCTTGCTTTTAAATTAAAACGTGACTTTGTGACTTCATAATGAAATTGTTTGATTATTGTTTTCTCTTTTTTCTAACTCACTCTTTCTTCACCTACTATGTAACTGAATTCAAATAGTGCTGATGAATTTTAAAATACTGAAACATTTGTTTATTCTTTTACTGAATTCCTGGATGTTTCAGAAATATATTTTTTAAGGTTTTATTTCTTGCATTTAAAAAAAATTCATTGTCTTTATTCTGATGCATTAAGTTACTAAATTTATATCTTTGAAACCAAATGTGTTTTATAAAATAATGGATAAATAGCCTTTTTTTAACAATCTCTTGTAGTTCTATAACGCATTTAGATTTGTCAACCGTTTTGGCAAAGAGAGTAATTTTCTCAAATATACTGTTTGAAATACGTATTACTATGGATGCATTTTTTTTTAACTAATATGATATAGATTGGTAAAATTTGGAAAATCTGGCATAAATCTGTTATTGTAAAGAAAAAAATTAATATATAAACATTTTTTAAAACGTATAAGGTTTGAAATATAAATATGGTAACTAAATGTATTAGAACTAAGATAATGAAAATTTCGAAAACAAAAATGCAAGAAATAAAATCTAATTTTTTTTTCTAAATGCGTTGCAGAACTTATAAGATATGGCATTAATTTTTAACCAGTTTTCAATGAGTTCATTTTGAATTGCCGGTCTCTTGCAACCATTTCACTTTAGAACCTTTTCTGGTTATCTCTCGGGGGCACAAGAGAAAATGTAGTCATACGGGGACTAATCAGGAAATATGTCGAAGGCAACCGACCGAACTACTAAATAAAAGCGAAATGGTAAGCAAAATATAAAAATTCCCTTCCGTTTATAACCAAAATATTCCCTTATAAGAAGTCGTTCTATGTCGGAAGGTATCAGCTATAATCCATACTAGTGGATTCGACAAATATCAGGAGGCTCTGTGCCACAGGTAAAGTAGATTCTAGATCAGAGATTCCCAAACTTATTTCGTCGACCGCCCCCTTCTCAGAGAAAAAATAACTCACCGCCCCCCTGGAAATTTACCTTCCTATGCGAGTGAACACACATACAATGGCAAATTTTCGGCCTTTTATGTATATATCTTTCTACCTATATAGAACATAGTAAAGAAATATGTTGTTGTAAATAAGATAACTTTAAGCTTAAAATTAAAAAATTATTTATTAAAATCAAACATAGTTACATTCGCATTACACACAGAAAATATAGATAACGAAGGATAATAATCGTTTAGTAAATATTACAAATAACTGTAAATCTAATGAAGAGGATGAACTTGGTGTACAGCAATCAATTTATTTATATTCGGCACAGCAATCAATTTATTTATATTTTATTTATATCTCTCTTTAGTTAACATATTTGTGACTGCACTGAACACTCGTTCAACTAAATATGATGAAGAAAACGTTATTAAAAATTTTTGTACCACAGCCCATAATCCAGCGTAAAGTGTCGGCATCAATTTACAGCCAGAACTGTTGATAGCTGTGTTTAAATTTAAATTTTAATTCTTCATTTGTTTTTACTTCTTTTAGTTCTTGTAATTTTACAGCTTCTTCCGAGTTTGATCCTGAAAAAGGTCCGAAAACAACGCCCCATCTCAACGCCCCCTAATTTTCTCTGGGTCTTCTACTGCCCCCCTGAAAGTCTCAAACGCACACAAGGGGTCGTTTTCGCCCACGTTGAGAACCTATGTTCTAGAAGATAATATGTTGGGGTGAAAATTTAAAACTAAAATTTTAAATATTGAGCTAAAAAATTTAAAACAGAGTTAAAAGTAAATTACTCTAGTTAGTTTGGAGTTTCCGGTTATGAGTAGGAAATCACTTAGTTGTTAGGTGGCACTGCGTTTATTCGACCTTGTGAGGCCTGTTAGAAACCGGTAGTCGTTGATGGTACATCAAACTCTTCATATACAGGTAGTTTTACACTTTGACATTCTTTCTAGTATTAATACTTTGTATATGCGCAAGTTAAACATCTTACACGTTTACGACTTATTGCAATAACAACTCTTACTGAAAAAATAAAATTCAAGGATTTTTTTTTTTACACAGTACCTCACATACGTTGTCGGTTGGACTGACCGTCAAGAGCGACGTATGAGTACCATCACCCCTCTTATTTTGTCGACACAATTTACGAACATCTTGTATGTTAAAACTAGCTAAAAACCCGCACTTCGCTACGAAGTACATTCAAATTAAATACAACGGTCAATGTATGCATTTAATGAAAAAAAAAAAAATAAATAAATAAATATATATATATATTTATATATAATAAATACGACGATCAATGTATACAATTGATGCAAGAAAAAACAAATTATATATTTATAAAAAAATCGTAAGGGATATTTTTATAGATAAAATAATGTAGAAGAAAATATTCAAATTAAATCTAATAGGACATACTAAAGAATATAGTACAGTTAATATAGTACAGTTTGAGGCACATATCTTTTACTGTATTTTAATGTTTTTTTAGATAATGGCCAATCGTCTGCCGCATTAACAAGAAAAATTTTTTTTTGTCTATTTCGTTCTTATGCTCGTGACGATAAATTAATTTAAAATACCAGAAAAAGAAATCACGTGATCAGAATTTAATAAATTAAATTCTAAAATTTAATATTTAAAAATTCACCAAAAATCAGAAAATAAAGGTAAAGATTCGAAAAAGATTTCATTTTAAAGGAATTTTATGATCTTTCTCGTGATATAAATTTTATAACCCTCAAATTATTATTTTAAATGCAAACTTAAGAAAAGTTACTAAAACAGCTTAAAAATTTAATTTGAAAAAATCTAAGACGAATTTTACAAAAATCTTTCTTAGTGCACCCCTACACTATAAGAAGAATCGCCATGCAAATTTTCAGCCCTTTAGGTCCAGCGGTTTGGTCTGTGCGTTGTATGTCAGTGAGTGAGTGAGTGAGGGAGTCAGTCAGTCAGTCAGTTACGGAACTGTTTTATATATATAGATTACTGTGTGTATACTTCGGAATGATACGCCAAGGATTATAGAAGGGTCAACCATTTCTGTATATTGCAGAGAATACTCACGTAAGTCGTATTTACGGTTCAATTATTTAACTATAAGGTGTTGGCGCTTGGAGGTATTGGGACTAATGCTTGTTAAGCCTCCATTTTCAAAAATAAACTATTTGTTGTAGTTTACTGTCGTTTAAAATGTTCACTTTTTCATGACAGTAGATGAACTTTTACTCCAGGAATTGTACAAATCGGCAGTTTAGCCAACGCTGCTTGTTCCCTCTGGGTACATTTGAGGTCTGGCACTACATGACGTTGAAAAATCGTTTACTCGTAACGATAGAGGATATGATGAGTGAAACCTTTCGAACGAATCATACATTACAAACATTTTAAACATTTAGTTAAAAATACTAAAAGTATTTTTGAAAAAGAACATTACTTTGAAAACTTCTAATTTCATGAATTTTAATTTCTTATTTTTTACTTTTATTTTATTTTTTTGCATACATAAGGTTTCCTCATTTTATCACTTCCCTTTATAACAAATTGGTATTATTTAATGTGTTCCAGGTTTAAACATTATACAAACGTTACGAGTATTCACATGATTATATTTTAGACTATTTCTCTTAGATTATAGAATAAGAAAAGGAGAAAGTAAGATACTATGAGTAAAGGAGTTAAAAATCTTATTCAAGTGCCTTGACGAATGTAGTTTAGAATAAGGGGCGCACATCCGCATTAACAAGCAAACAGGAAGAGTTTCTTTTAAACTGGTTCAGTTATAAAGGATGAAATGCTTGGTTATTCCTACGGCGTTCTTAAATATATTTCTTTTGTTAAATACTTCGGAACAGATGCTATAATAGCGGACATTTGAAGCATGCTAGTGCTGAGTCATATATTTACGTATGTTGATTAACAAATTTATAGTTCCGTCAAAGTGTAAAGCGTGCCAACAATCATTTTCACTTTACTCATCTAAAAAATTCCCTGCATATTTTGAGCCTGGAATCTCCTTTTGACTATTAAAGTTTGCTTAAGTATGCTGTGTACTAACCCTATTGGATTCGTTCACCTCAATGTTAACCTGTAGAGAAAATTTGTCTACTATTTACAGCTACATAAATACTGATAATCCAATAAAAATGGTATTTTAGAATAGCCTGAACTTTTCTTCTCCTAGCATGAAGATTCATTTTCTAAATTTCGTTCACTACAGGAATTTATGATCGTTTAAAACACACTATACCAGATTTTTTTCCGAATAATTTAAATTTAAAAATATTATTTGTATTTTTTTAAAGCGGAAAATGTCCCGAGATGTAAAATTTCTCTCTCTATTACGGATTAAAATTTTTTAAATTTTTTAAATTTTTTTACAATTTTTTTAAAGAAATCTTTCGATCCAAGAACACATTTTCTCCATCAGTTAACATTCAGGTGAGCTAATCCAATAGAACACACAGTAGCTGTAAGGAGGTTCATCAGTTTACGTCGAAAATAGTCAATCCCCGTTTTAGGCTGCGGTTCCATTTTCTGTCCAACCGGCATTTTACTAATCACAGATTAGGAAATAGTTATTTTCTTATTCCGTTTTTTTTTAGCTGGAATGTAGACATTTAAATGAGAAACGCGTAGTTTCTAAGAAGTTGAAAGGTCGATATAAGATTCGATTGAAAATAATCGAACTTTTAAGAGCATAAATTTAAAGAAGCCGCTTAAGTTAGGCTAATTTCAGCATAGGCCGTTGGTATAAACACAGAGCAGCTACATTACAGAAGAATGTCTGGTTAGTTTGGAGCTGTCCAAGCGAATTGCTTTTGTAGCGATTACTTAGGTTGCTTCGAAATTTGGTTTGAGTCTTTCCAATCCGGCATTTCAGAGGATAGTGTACTATTAGGTGAGAAGTATTGTGCTGCAGTGCTGGTGTGACTTTAGCGTTGAATATTGAACTGTGTGCTTCTAATTTAGTAGAGGGTAACTTCGTATACATATACCTAAGACAGGGTAAAAGTAAGCCATCTTTATGAAGTTAAAATACTCTAAAATTCAAATTATTGATCTCTATCACTACAAAATCGAAACTGCTTTTTAAAAATATGAATTAAATTTTTTTTTTCGAAAAGATATATTTTGAAAATTTTTTGCTTTCCAGTTAAGTATCTATTTTCAAAGGCAGAAAACTGAATTTGAAAGTATGGATTATGCTTAACAAGAACTCACAGTTTCTTGAAATCTACTTTAAGAAACAAGAACGGCGACTGTAATTTTGCTTTGTTTAGACGGATGATACATAAATTCATTTGGGAATTTTCGGACACAAGTTCCTATGTAAATCTTGTTCATCATGATATGACAGACCAGCATGTTAAGTTTGTAAACGGCCTTTTGGGACACCCTGTACATGTTTAATTTTACGGTGGAATTGGATTATATGATCTGATAAAACAACATATAAATTTTAAATTCAAATCTAGCTTTTTCCAAATCCAAGATTGTAATTAAGTCACTATAATCAATATTTTAATTGACAATGTCACTTTCATCTCAGTGGAACCACTTGGGAAATAGGAATTTCCCGGAAGCTTAAGATCTGAGATTGAAGATTCCTTAAGCTGAAAATTTCCCTTAAGGATCCCTAAATAATAAGAGACGCATCGCCTAAGAAAATGTGATGGGTATAATTAAAAGTATTTTAAAGTTTAAAGCTTCTTAAAATGTGACATATTTTTTGCTTTAAGTTATTCCTAACAGTATATATTCTTCAATTTTCATCAAAATAATACAGGTCTGTTTTGAGATACGCTGCTGTGAAAACACTATTTGGTTTTGATGACAATTTAGTAATTTTTTAATAATAAAAATTGGTTGCATTTAGCGAAGAAATTGGCTTCGCATTGAATAGATGTCGTGTTTTCGGTTCCATATTTGTGCGAGTTATCGAAAATTTTAACTAAATAACGTAAGACGGGACAAATCCTTTATCTGCGAGTGAAAATCTTTGATGACGATAATTATCGACATCAAAGAAATTTATAATTTTTTTCATTAATGCTATTCTTTGAGATAGTGATTCTTACATTTGAAATTTGCCTACGAGTCCAATGCTAACTTATGGAGAAAATTTGTCTACTATTTTTAGCTACATAAATGCTGATAATCCAATAAAAATGGTATTTTAAGATAGCCTGAATTTTTCTGCACCTTGCAACAGGATTTTATAAATTGCGTCCACCAAAGGAATTTATGAGCGTTTAAAGCACACTGCCATATTTTTCCCCGGACTATTTAAATTTTAAAATATTATTTGCAATTTTTTTTTGAAAAAAAGGAAAAATGGTCCAAGGTGTAAAATTTCTTTCCCTGTTACGGTGTGCAATTTTAAAAATATCTTTAAATCCAAGTCGGGAATACTTGGACGCATTTTCTCCATAGGTTAATATTGAGGTGAGCGAATGCAATACGGTTAGTACACAATAATGCCTTAATGAGGAGTACTGACGGAGAAACATTTCGAATTTTATTAAGGGGATGGTGGACTTTCAAATTACCAAAGATCGAACAAAATCTGGAACGTTTTGGGGGGTGTATTAATATTTTTAAAAATATGTAAATATTGGAATAAAATGCATTTAAAATATGTAATAAAAATTTAAATGAAAACTTGGTGGCTTTAGAAAAGTAAAAGGTAGGGGACAAAATATCTTTTAAATGGCTTTTTCTCAAAATGCGTAATTTCCAGATTTGCAAGTCTTTGAAATGCTTCTTGCGTCATAATTTTTGACGAAATTTTATAAAATTTATAATAAAGAATCTTCTGATGTATAAAATAAACTTATGTATCCATTTCAGGTTTCTACAACATTCAGACTATCAAAGTTTAACTTTAGTGTAGAAAAGTACAAAAAATTCCCGAAAATTCAGAATACAAGCATAAAAATATTTACTAAAAATTAACTATTCAACAAAAGCACAAAATAATATATAACTATGTTCAAAATGTATTTATAAGCAATATAAATGCAAAATTAAGGGGGAAAGTTAAAAAATGGATCGCAAGGAGCATTTTAGAAAACATAATAAAAATTTCAATTTTTAAAATATAAAAAAATTCAAAATATTTATAAAATTTTATAAGGTGTTTGATGCATTTATACTTTAATGAATATATACGCAAAATTTCATATCTCTGAGGTAAAAATTTCCAAAATCGCTTTATAATGTCCACCATCCCCTTAAATAATGCATTATTTTTTACGTGCGTTGTTAAAATATTGTTTGTTCATTGAATTAAGTTGACTCATTTTTACTACTTAATGAATTTTTGTTATTATTTTATTCATTAGTTTTTTTAACTTCGCTAGCATTTTATTTATCGGTTATCTCTAATATATAAAACACTGTTTTTATGTAGGAATTTTCAAAAACATTTTCTATGGCTTGAGCTTCTTTCTGGATAACAACCGAGAATCTACTGTTTCATTCCCTAACTTTCAAGACATTTCGCCGTGAAAAATCCTTAATACAAGCTTGATGTTTTTTTCCTTGAGAGTAAATAAGGCATTCTCGGGTGACATCATACCGTTTCCTAAATAAACATTAGCGCACGGAGCTTCTAAGTTAATTAAGTAATTGCATTTCTTTTTAACTTAGCAATATAAACTGAAGGACTGTTACACTCGTTGAGTAATTGTTGAGCATTTTGCCACACGTGTGGACTGAAGTTTCTCCGTCGGATATTCGAATAAAGAACGTAGTAGAGTTACTGATACAAGCAACAATTCAACCGCCTAAAGCAATGGCCTCGTCTATTTCGTTAAGTATTGGAGGTCTTAAGACCCCAACTGGAGCGTTGAAATTTTTCGAAACGGTAAGTCATTTATGTTTTTGTATATTTTGGTTTATGATTGTGATTTGAAGTTGTTTATTAAGATATAATTTTATCCAAATGTGTATGTGGTGCAGTATATTATAATAATATTTGTTGCATATGTTTGTTTTTAATATGTTTTTAATATTAATGTTTGTATTTATATTAATGTTTGTTATATAATAATATTTGTTGCATATGTTTGTTATATAATATATATGTTGCAATTTAAGAGTAGAAACAAAATGTCAACGATCGTAAATATGGAATAATTTTTAAAGCGGTACAGTTCCTCGAATTACTTGGAGATACTGAGTCTTAAATTTAATGATGAAATAAGGGATGAGGATTTGAACTATTTTGAAAATAATGGTTTTTACTATGAGAACAAAGGTAATTTTTTCTGTTTTAAGTATGAGTTTTTAAAAGAAAGGGTTAGGTAAAGAAGAGAAACCGCAATTAAAATGAAAAAAATAGTCAATGAATGGCTGATAAATACAGGCAAACTGAAATTATACTACATTAATGATTTGATAAACTTGTGTTGGATTTCCCTGTAAAGATGTCATAATTCTTTATTTAAAGCGTTCAGTGATAGACATCTTTTCAGACAGTAAAAATGGATAGGTAATGTAGGCCATGAGACGCACTGACTATGAAGATGTTAATACATAATATCTGCACCCAGTCGCATTACATACTTTATGATATGAATTTGGTAGTCATTTGTATCTTCAAATTTCCCAAACTCCTATTTACCAAGCACTAAAATACCCAAAATCTATGATTGGAAAGAAAAAGAGTAGTAGTACGTATGGACTATGATGCTAGTACATAAAATATGCACCCAGTGGTAGTACATACTTAATGATATGAATTTGATAGTCTTTTGTATCTTCAGATTTCTCAAACTCCTATTTACCGATCACTGAAATACCCAAAATCTATGATTGGAAAGAAACAAAGTAGTAGGTACACATGGACTATGATGCTAATACATTAAAACTGCACCCAGTCGCATTACATACGTTATGATATGAATTTGATAGTCTTTTGTGTCTTCAAATTTCCCAAACTCCTATATACCAAGCACTGAAATACCCAAAAACTATGATTGGAAAGAAAAAGAGTAGTAGGTACGCATGGACTATGATGCTAATACATAAAATAGTCATCCAGTAGTAGTGCATGCTTTATGATATCAATCTAGTAGTCTATTGTATCGACAAATTTCCAAAACTCCTATTTAATGAACACCGAAATATCCCAAATATATGATTGGAAAGAAAAAGAGTAGTAGGTACGCATGGACTATGATCCTAATAGAGAAAATCAGCACCCAGTAGTAATGCATAGTTTATGAGAGGAATTTGGTAGTCTTTTGTATCTTCAAATTTCCCAAGCTCCTATGTAACGAACACTGAAATACCCCAAATCTATGATTGGAAAGGAAAAGAGTAGTAGGTACGCATGGACTATGATGCTAGTACATAAAATCTGCACCCAGTAGTAGTACATACTTTGTGATAGGAATTTGGTAGTCTTTTGTATCTTCAAATTTCCCAAACTCCTATTTAACATACGGTTAGGTATCAACAGTGAAATACCTAAAATCTATGATTGGAAAGAAATTAGTAAGTCAAGAATATTCCATTCACTTGCTTATATGTCTCTTACAGGGCTGAACGGTATCGACTCCGGTTTCAGCACTTGATAGTAGACACCACAAAGGTCAGAGTCCGACATCTGCCCTGGTAGATGCCGTAACAATTGAGACCGAGAACTGAGACCAAATATTACTCTAAAAAAAGTTTTTTTCTGTATTTCCATTAAACTGTCGTCATAAATTTTCATTTGGAGCAAAAATTCTGAAAATATTTTCCTTGAAACAAAAATTACTCAGAAAAAAAAATTAATATATTTTTACCAACAGAGTGATTGAAAATTTTAGAAACAAAAGTTTTATAAGTCTGGTGTGCAAAATTACTTAATACGGGAAAATTTCTGTGCACAGGAAATTTTTCTTGTGCAAGAAGGGAAGAATTTTTGTGAATAAAGTTACTATTTTGGTTCATATATTCAAAAACTGAACATACTTTAACGTTAAATTAAAAAAATTTTTAAACAAAATTTCCAACTGTTCGAGTATTTTTATGTGCATAATGATCTTAATATAAAAACATATTTTGAGGAAAAATTATTTTAAAATGTGTGTAAATAAAAAGAATAATAGCATTTTTTCCCCAGACCTCCCTCAAAATTTACTTTGAGCCAGTCTCAAGTGTAACATAAATCTTAAAAGTTGAAGATTTTAATCATATTTTTGTGTGTTTAAATGAATAAAACTGCAATACATTTATATAGTCAAAAATGAAAACAAATACTTCCTTTATATTTGCAACTGTATTTTGAATGTAAAACATTTTTACTTTCCAGTTATTGAGTTCATTGTAGTCAACATAAGATTCTTTCTGGATTTTGAAAAATATATTAGTTGTTTATAGCAATGTTTACTTCCGCCAGTTAATGAATTGATTGTTGTCAACATAAGACACCTTTGGCATTCTTAAAAATATTTTAATGGTTTAGAGAAATTTTTTACTTTCTATAATAACTTTGTTAATTGTAGTCAACGTAAGATACCTTTCAATTAAAAAACCATTTCAAATGATTAGAAAAAGCCTCTCT
Source organism: Dolomedes plantarius (assembly GCA_907164885.2). Taxonomy (NCBI): domain Eukaryota; kingdom Metazoa; phylum Arthropoda; class Arachnida; order Araneae; family Dolomedidae; genus Dolomedes; species Dolomedes plantarius. The sequence goes on along the minus strand of OU015498.1, from coordinate 67,393,238 downwards.
CGCCTCCCTTTAGTTGGATTTATAATTGTCAACGTTAGACACCTTTCGAGATTTTAAAAGGATTTTGAATGTTTAAAGTGATTCATACTTTCTCAAATTATTGAATTAATTGTAAAGAACATAATATAACTTTGGAGATTTTAAAAATAGTTATTTAGGGCCTTTTTCCTTTCTATAATAATTGAGTTTTTTGTTTCCGTCAACGTATGAATATTAAAAAATATTGTAATTGTTTAGAGCATATACAGTTATCCAAATAATTAAGTGCATTGTTGTCAACATTAGATGCATTTCCAACATTCGACTGTTTAGAGCAAGTATCACTTATCCAAATTTTTGAGTTCGTTGTTGTTAACATTAGATACCTTTCCAATATCTAACTGTTTAGAGCAAATATCTCTCATCCGAATTATTGCGTTCATTGTTGTCAACATTAGATACTTTTCTAATATCTAACAATTTAGAGCAAGTATCACTTATCACATTAATAAGTGCATTGCTGTCAATATCAGGTACTTGAAAAATTTTAACGTAGGATTGCGTTCCTCCATAACGATCCTCCGGAAAGGAAAATTTCAGACGCTAAAACCGTCCGTTCGTACCTCACGAGTTATAATTTTGGCAGCACGCCAAACCCTGTCTGTATCGCTTGGACAAGCAGTAAACAGTTAAACAGAAAAGTACCAAAATGTGTCAAAATTTTGACATATATATATATGTATATATATATACATATGTACATATATAAAAAGATACATATATACTTAACACACACATACATATATACATACAAAAGAGGTAAGAAACGATAAGTAATCCTACGTTAATAACCCGTGGTAGTTTCGTTAGAAAAGACTATCTGAAATTTTTTAGAAATATATTGTCGACAACAATGCTTTTTTTTTGTAGGTTGAATATTTACTTTTCATAATTCTTATTTTTCTCCCATCGCAATATTTCAGATATTAGGAACCATCAGCTTAGGTCTTCTCTTGGATGACCAAGCAGTCACTGGTGCTACCGGTCGCCAAGATGAGGCATTCGTGTACGTCGTTACTGTTGCCTTTCTAATCACAACTTTTCTGATGCTTGTTTCTACCGTGATGTTCCCCGCAGAAGCTAACATGATGCAGAAGACTGTTTTCGTAAGTACCGGGAAGTGATGCCATAAAATATTTAAATAAATGGATCTTAATTGATGGAAAGACGATCTTCAATTGTATTTATTAAATGAAATCCACAGGGAAGAACAAACAAATACGGAGCTCGTATGAACAGATTGACTTTCCTCTCTGGTGTCGCGATACCTCTGAAGTGGGTCAAGAGAAATTCTCTAAATTTGGAACAGCTTTGGTATAGGACCCCCATTGGCAATATTTTGTATTGGCGACTTTTTTGTCGCCTAGCCAACCATGACATCGTTAATTTCGTATGAATTACATAGAAATTTAATTTTGGAAAATATAAATTAAAAAATAGTGCAATAAGGAAAATAGCGTGAACTTTGTAGATCCAGAAATTATAGATAAATTTACACGGAAATTTTGAATTCTTCCCAATTTACATCCCTTATAATTTCTAGAAATTTGTTCAAACAATCAACATATTCCTCCTTGAAAAATATAGTGAATAGTTAATAAGCCAAATATAATTTAAAATCAATCTGCCGATTATGCGACGGCAAGGAGCTTTTCACATGCCTCCACGTTCTTTCTATTGTGTTCGTGTGGCATCCAGTGTCTAGATCGACAAAATTCTCGCTTTAATTAAATTTCAAATGTCCAAAGCCCTCCCTACCTAAGCATTCGTAACATTTCCAACTATGAGAATAAATGGTAGTCCCTCGCTCAATCCACTTCTTAATAATTCCCAACGTGTCCTCAGTCCCATCGGGAACCGCTACTAAAAAAAAAACCTTCCCCGATTCCCTCTCAACTCCCCCCCCCCCCTGAAAACCCACTGACCTTCAATTCGATGCCCCTTATGGTATATACGCTGCCCAAAATAACTTTCGTCTATTTCCACTATCTTATCAATAACACCTATTTTCTCCGAAGACAACTCTATATAGTCTAAGATAGTTTCGTTTACAAACTGTCTCCAGTCCACTAATGAACTTGAAGACAAAAAGTATTCCTCCTGAATATCCCCAGTTTTTGTTCCTCTGACCAACTCATATGTTAAGAAGACTTCCCCCATCCTCAATTTACTACTGGAGAACAATGGACCATGCCGAATTGACTTTTGAGTCCCACATTCCTTCCCAGCCGTATTTTTCCTATAAACCCACATAAAACTATCTGAATTTTTTAAAATTTCATTTCAGAATTACATATGCGCCAAATGTAAAAAGTCGCCAATTCAAAATATCGCCAATGGGGTCCTGTATTGAAGATTTACCCTGAATTTTAAAAATTAAAAATAAAGGCTTAAGAAAGAAAGGGAATTTAAAATATGAGACAAAAATAAGAAGTTAAGAGTGCTTTTTAAAATAAAAGTATAACAAACAATTTAAGGATTCTGACGTATATAAACGGATTTTCTTATCTGACACTGGATCTTCTTGCTTATATCTTCCCAATTCGGGTCCGTTTTAGAAACCGATAATACGAGATCAGCTTCGATTTTTAACATCGTTTTGTATTTGCAGCAAATATAAACGAGCGCGTCAGTTAACACAAATAGGTGGATAAATGTTATCAAAATTTGTGAAGACGTCATTTAACGGACCAAATATTCATCTTTCGCAATCAAAATTCGCGACTCTTCTTTGATAAAAACTCTAGCCTTGCATGACATCTTTGATTAAAATTTATTTCATACTTCCTGGAAAAGAGGCTAGTTTAACAGGCTTTTCCAAATGAGTATTCTGAATTCATTTTTAGTTATCGTACCTCTTTAACGTCTCTTTCTTATTTGTTGAGTTCTTTTATGTTCTTCATCATCTATATACCGGGTAGTTATAATTAAACTTCCCCTATAAACGGCATCCTACAGCGCAAACGGGTGAACGGAATGCAACGAAAGTTTGTATATGGGCTATACACGAGATGCGCTCACGGAATTTCGAAACAAAAAATTAGTTCCAAAATGTCCATCAGAGGGCGCCTTTTCGGGAAAAACATGAAATTTAACACAATAAACGACCAAAACGGAATGCAGAAACAATATTAACATTTATTGACTAGTTTCTGATCACCTTGTCCTCGAACCACATTAAGTAAAGGTAAGGGAGAAACAAAAACAGTTCAGTTTGCAGAAACAGGGCTGTTGAACACACTGTCCACCGACTTGAAATTTTGCAGGTGAATGAAGGTGGTCACGTGGAGCAGCTTTCCCTACATCGTCCTGGACACGATTATCAACTGCCACTCTTGTGCAATTTCGTCCTAATCTGTTCTTGCTTCTGCAAACTGAACTGTTTTTGTTTCTCCCTTACCTTTACTTAATGTGGTTCGATGACAAGGTGATCAGAAACTAGTCAATAAATGTTAATATTGTTTCTGCATTCCATTTTGGTCGTTTATTGTGTTAAATTTCATGTTTTCCCGAAAAGGCGCCCTCTGGTGGACATTTTGGAGCTAATTTTTTTTTTTCGAAATTCCGTGAGCGCATCTCGTGTATAGACCATATACAAAATTTCGTTTCATTCCGTTCACCCGTTTGCGCTGTAGGATGCCGTTTATAGGGGAAGTTTAATTATAACCACCCGGTATATAAAACAGTTCCGTGACTGACTGATTGACTGATTGGCTGACAGATAACGCACAGACCAAACAGCTGGACCTAAAGGGCTGAAATTTTGCATGGCGATTCATATGATAGTGTAGAGGTGCAATAAGAAAGATTTTTGAAAATTCTTACATTTTTTTAAAATTGAATTTTTAAGCTGTTTTTGTAACATTCTTTAAAGTTTCCATTTAAATTAATAACAAAATTATAAGGGGGTTATAAAGTATTAAGGTATAATTATAAGGAGGGTTATAAAGTTTATATCGCAAGAAAGATCATAAAAATTCCTTTAAAATGAAATCATTTTCGAATCTTTTTCTCCCTTTTCTTATTTTTGGTGAATTTATAAAGATTAATTTTTAGAACTTAATTTTTTAAATTCTGATCACGTGGTTCCTTTTCTTTTTTGTGAAACTTTAAATAAATTTTCGTCACGTGCATAACAACGAAATAAATTGATAAAAAAAATATTAAAATACGGTTAAAGATAAAATTTAACCACTAGACTTATTGAGATAGAAGTTTTTTTAAGAATTTAATTCAAATTAGTATGTTTTATGGATATTAAACATACAAAATAATTGCATACATTGACCGTTGTATTTAATTTGAATATTTTTTTCTACATTATTTTGTCTGTAAAAATATCCATAACGATTTTTTTATAAGTATATTTTTTGGCATTAATTGCATACATTGGCCGTTATATTTACTAATTTCAATGCACTCCGTAGCGAAGCACGAGTATTCAGCTAGTCTTTTATAATTTCCGTTACATGTACAATTTTTATCCACTGAAAAATTCTGCAAAACTTACGATACAGCATAAATCTCTCTTAAAATCTTATTTAAATTTTCCCTTGATTATCCACTAGTAATGAAGCTTTCCTCGCAAATCCCTTTAATTTATCTACAACAGGTATTTTATTTAAAACATCACAAGTGAATCCGTAGATTAAAGAGTCGATAACTTAATTCTCGAATAATACTAAACAAACGCCACTGATTAAAATGCGTAAATATAAAATTTTTGTGAAACTGTTTCATAAACTGAGAAGACATAACTGTCTTATGTATTTGATAGTCAAGAGACAGTGCTTATGATGTAATATTTCAAGATTAAATTCGATGGAATTTTCCCACGCAGGTTCGAATCCTGCCGACTTTATATGTGGTGACATTCACATAGTGTAGGAGAGGGTGCACACAAAAAATAAGTAGTCGTTGTCACCGAGGAAAAAACTCTCGAGGTTGGGAAAAACATTGATTGTTCTTTAATAATGTTGAAGTAGAGTGAAGACATTAGTTCAGCACACATCGACGATGATATACGGCATAAAAGGGTAATATAAGGTAAATAAACACACAATCGCTCTCCTTTGAAGCATTTATTTCACATGATTCCTTATGGTATTAAAAACGGACATCAAAGAATGAAGAAATGACACAATATACGGCACCGCAACCGGCCGAAACTTGAATATACTGGACACCACATAATGGGACAGCAGCGGCATATATCTTGAGTTTTGTAAGAGACGCACGAAGATAATAAAAAGCAAAGCAAGGGCGACACCAGGAGAGGGCAAAAAGCAGACAGAAAAAGCCCGGGGAAAATCCTTTGACGGACCTTTTATAGTATGAGGGCGCTAGAAGTTTAAAATACTTTTAATTGGCTTCCGGCTAACATCTGACCCCAACCATGTGGTATATGGGTCAAAGTCTTATGATTTTTCGAAAGGCGATCGAGAACACTCGCATCTGAATCATGTCTAAAAATAACTTTAATGGTTCTCACGTGACGGTTAAGGGAATAAAATTGTTGGTTAATTCATTATTCCGAGGTCGAAATTTGGAATAGGGGGCTGTACTTTATTGAAAAGAAAAGAGGAAAATTTAGAGTACGCGTTAAAGTAATAAAGGTAGGGCTTTATCGTTATATATATATATATATATATATATATATATATATATATATATATATATATATATATATATATATATATATATATATATATATATATATATATATATATATACTTTGGTGACGAGCAAGTATATTCTCGTAGTATAATGCCTACTTACAGAAGAACTTCTTCTAATAAAATTATTCTCTCTTGTTTCAGGAGTTTTTGTTTCATTTATTCGCATTCATTCTGTGTCTGTCATCAAGTATAAACTTCCTTGTCAGTGTCAGCAGATCGAATGGGGACTCTGAGCCACTAGCCATAGGAGTAAGTACTTGCCATTTCGCATTCAATTTACCGTCGAAAAAATATCCTTTCAAACTAATTTATAAACAGCCCGAATATTGCTATACATAGACGATAATTGAATTTTTCTTTATGTCGTCTAGTGAACTTTAGTGAACTCCAGTGTCCTTTCTCACATATATTGAATTCAAGGGCGTTAAATTTTATCCATCAGCAGCTGTTATTTTTGTTGTGATATTAGTTGAGTAATAAAATTACCAGCCATAGCAGACGGTAATTAAGTGGTTGTTAATTTTACTGTTGGTGAATTGCTATATTATTCCTTTAATTTCAATGTTATTTCTAAATTTTATCAGTATTGGCATAAGGAAATTTGTGAGAGTTTTAAAATATTATTTCCACATTATTAAAGCTCGAACAAATCAGTTATAAGTTGGTTGAATGGAAAGGCAATCAAAAGAGACTTTTTGAAGTCGTGACGGTAACTTAATAGACCAAACCTTAATCAACTAATTGGAAGATCCGGGTTTTAGACCCAATCCTGATCGTTATTCGTTACACAGATTGTACCCTTCCTAACAGTTGGAGAGAATAATAATGGATCAGCAGGCAAACACATGATTAATAATCATGGTTGGAAAAAAATCGGTGACATCGATTATTTAATAAATAAATAAATTATACACGGCCAGACATCTGGAGCCTTTGGCTTCAAAGAGAAAGGAGGATTATTAATAAAAATATTATTGATAGGGAGACTTACTAAATCAGTCCGACATGGCAGCTGATCTGCAAAAACGTACCCTTAGACAATCAAAATATCCGTTGTTCGAGACGCTTCCTTGGCAGCTTGTTTTTATAAACTATATCCAAATTACTCCAAGTACGTTATAAAAATATTTATGAATAAATAACAGAGTTAGAAATTTGCTTTTATAGCATTACTGGCGGACGATATCATGCCCCTAAAAATGGATTTAACATTTGTGGAAAATTAATATTTGTGAATTGTAATTGCGTGTAACAATCTTCCAGCGATTCGCAGTCTATTTATTTTAAATTAATCCTGAAATTTTAAGTAAAACTAGTAGTAAACCTTAGCTTAGTCTCTTGTCTGTTTCTCTTCAAATACATTAACCTCAGACTGTACTCAATGGATACAAATTTAAAACAGTTTAAAGGGATAAAGGGCAAAATATTTATTTTTTTATCTATGTACGTTTTGTTCCTATTATTTCCCGATTGCGTCTTTAAATAAAAGTCATCATATCTAAATATAAAGACATTCACCGTACACATGATGATTCCTATTGGATACTTTATTATTGACGCATCCAATAGGTTGACCAATGTTACTCTTTACTGATGTACTAACACAAGAACATCAATGTCCTTACCGTAATTTGAAGAGAAAATCCCGAGGTACATTTCAATTATGTTACTAACCTTGCAACTTAGGTGACGCCTTCGATAGTGTACATAAAACAATACTAAAGAAAACTATATTTCAAATGTATAAGATTACAAAATATTAGAGAATGTTACTATTCTAAAATGAGAATATCTTAGCATAATTTATTTTTATCATGTGAACAACTTTAATACAAAAGTTTATATGAATTTTATTCTTTTTTCCCCCACAGAGTTTAGTTCTCATCAATTCAATTTTGTATCTCCTGAGCACCTACATCTCTTACAAATCATGTGGATCATAACAGAGTTCTTGCATTTCACTACCGTCAAAAGGGAAACGAATTTCTGTTCTCAGCTGTTGTTGTTTTTTTGCCTTCGGCAAAACTGGATAAAATGGATAATAAAAGTTTCAACCCAGGACTTGAATTATTTAATACTTTTACAATAAATGTATTTAAGCTTATAAACTTTCCAGTTTAGCATCACACCCGGCTTCGTAATATCCACAATGAGAAATAGGGGTGGCACCCAGTTTCGATCAAATTAAACCCTTATCTTTTACTGTGGATATTAAGATGTGGGTTCCTGCTATGTGTTTACTACAAGTTTCATGTAAGTAATAAATATCCAATTTATATTTTCATTAATTAAAAACGTTAAACTATAAAACAGCGCGTCCTTATTTCTTTCAGAACTTTCAATTTTAAAAACCACTATGAAGTACTCAATCTAACGGGTATCTTAAAAAAAAATCTCAATCAACATGCATTGCTTTCTTTACAAATTGTTTACAGTGTTGCATAAATATCCTTAGGTTATTGATAGTCTGATGTTTACGATCCCGCAAGTGAACAAATCTTAAACAATACGAAAAAAATCATAACATCTCTGCAAGTCACTGACTTTTTGCGAATCATAAAACTATATTGTTCCGTTTTCTTGGGTTCGTTATGATTGAATAAGAATCTCTTCAAAAAGTTCACGCAAAATAAATTTATTATTTTGTAAATTCTTCAGGCGTATACACAAATTCAAACATAAAAGACGTAACAACTGTCTTTTATACAGCAGAAAATTCTAAAAACAAAAGTCAGGATACCAGAATTTTCAACACAATACACGTCAATTAACACAGTTACAACATATTCAATTCTCCCTAGGAAATTGAACTGAATTCCAATGCCAATGCCAGGTATATTTATAGATCTCCAAAGCGTCCTCTATAGGTCAGTCACAGCTAGATATTTCTAGAAGCTTCCAGAAAGGTTTAGTCAGCAAGTTGGAGTAATGTCGCAAAATATGGCAACCAAAATAAGTCGCGAAATTCATCGCCAATTTGACGATAACTCATATTTGGCGAGATTCCCATAGACCCCCATGTTAAATGCTATAGGAGCTCTTTCATAGAAGCCATTTTAACGAAACAAAATGCAATATTTACAAAATTCGTAACAATATAATACCATTTTATGAATGAAGCGTAACATTCAATCATAAACACAAATTACTATATTTCATTTTTCTGTGTAAATAAAACTGCTGGTTCACTAGCAGTCGATATTTTTTTTTTTTTTGTAAATTCGCAGTGCAACTGATACCGCACCTAGTTTCAGATCAGGAGATTTCCTCTCCAGTCACAGTCGGTTTCTTTGAACTAAATTTCTCCTCCTCCCACGCACAGGTACCTAAGCTTAATCAACCGACTTCTTAAAATAGCTCAGACGCTAAGTGGCCTCATGCTGCCTGAATAGCACACCCATACTATCTCGATCCGTATACATGGGTGGGGGTTGTGGGAGGTCTATGCGAACATGTTGGGCCGAGAAATGCTGATTTTCAAAAGTGAAATTAATGAAAACAACGTGAGGAATGCATATAATTAGTGTGAAAATTCGTGGCTGTGTAAATGTGAGGGTATTTTGGTGGTGAATCACGAGATCGTTGTGGCGTGGTTGCAGTTACGGGAGCGAAAGAGTTAGCATTTTGCGGGAGATCAACGCTGTGCGAGAGCTTATCTTAAGGGTTCTGTGTACTAACCCTATTGGATTCGCTCAGTTCATTAGTTACCTATGGCGAAAATTTATCTAAGGATTGCCGACTTGGATTTAAAGATTTTTTTAAAAAAATTGTACTCCGTAATAGAGAAAGAAATTTGACACATTGGGACATTTTTCGTTTTTTTAAAGGCAAATAACATTTTTAAATTTAAATTATCCGGGGAAAAATCTGTAACAGCTTGTTTCAAACGCTCCTACATTCCTCTGGTGGGAGAAATCTATAAAATGAATCCTGTTGCAAGGTGCAGAAAAGTTCAGGCTATCTGAAAATACCCTTTTTGTTGGATTATCAGAATTTATGTAGCTGTAAATAGAATACAAATTTTCTCGATAGGTTAACATTGATGTGAGCAAATCCAATAGGGTTAATACACTGCAGCCTTAAGAGTCCATCGTATGCATGTAAAATAGATTACGGGTAAAATTAAAAGGTAGAAATGGTTATAATGTATGGATGAATAGTTTCTTCATATTTTGCAGTTCGAAGCTTTGTTGTACTGGATTAATCAACTAATTGTTTCATAACTGGTTGTAAACAAGAAAACTTTACGAAATCTTTAAAAATGCATATTTAATTAATGACGACTTCAGCGCAGAAGCACCGAATTAATGTAGAGTTATCCATAAATTCGAGAGCCACAGAACAGGCCATTCAACATACTGTAAATCTCTCACGTTTACCATAAAAATTTGAACACGTTTAATCGTAGGTAACAAATTTTTGGATAGAATTATCGTATTATAGTTTATGTTTTATTTTATTTTCTCGAATAGTGAACCTTCTATACATTTCTCCTTTACAGTCTTCTCTAACAAGTAACTCTAAGGGGAAGTTTCTTTGTATTGGTAAGTTCCACAATTGTAATATTTGATAATTCAACCTAAAACAGGACAGAAAAATTGGCCGTTTGCCTACAAAAGTCAAACAAACCTATCCAAAAAAATCACACTTTTGGATAGAATTATAGAATTATAATTTGGGTTCAATATTTTCTTCTTGTCTCTTTCAGTAAGCTTAAGATTACGCCCAATGCGTCTTTTTCCCCACAGGGATTTTTCTAACTGGTAACGCAAATAGGAGAATTTTTGTTTTAGCAAGCTCATCGTGAAAGGCATGTGGCAAAATGCTCGGTGATTTAATGAAATAGGTTTCATTAAAGTAGATGTTCTGTTATAATTCTTTCAAGTTGGAATATGAAATCTTTGTTCCGTGGCTAAACGTATGGGGGGGGGGTGAAAATTGCAGGACAGCAGTGGTGTGCATGGTTTTCTGTGTCAGCTTGTCCTACCGTTCAGTTGTATGCATGAAAATTACTAGATTATAAATAATGATAAATGATTTTAATAGTTATAATGATTGTCTACCTAAATATTCTGATATAACGTTTAATACCATAACCTAGTGGCTCTCAAACTTTTTAGATCCGCGGCTCCCTTGATCTACAGATAATTTTCGGTGGTGTCCTTATTATGAACCAACCATTGTACAGTAGAGAAAAATTTTCATTATATTTCTAACTAAATTACTTTTTACTCTATAGTATAGCTATATAAATATGAGGCGGTAGGGGTGAAAAAAAATTTCAGGCAGTCTCCTCTAACGAAACTACTGCGGTTATTAACGTAAGATTACTTATTGTTGCTTACCTCTTCTGTATGTATATATGTATCTATATATATGTACGTATGTTTATCTATACATGTATGTATGTCAAAATTTTGACGCATCTTGGTACTTTTCTGTTTAACTTGTCAAAGCGATAGACTGGATTTGGAGCACTGCCAAAATTATAACTCGCGAGGACGGGCGGACGGACAGTTTTAGCGTCTGAAATTTTCGTAGGACCGTTATGGAGGAACGTAATCTTACGTTAAAAAGGAAAATACTTACAGTTTGTGCAAAAGGCCTTTATTCTTATTAGCCGTATGGGCTGTTCATATAGAATCCGTCAGCGTCAACGTAAAACGTTTTAACCAATCATACACCAATCATTGCCCCATTTAACCAATCAGCACCAACTGAATCTTTAACGCTGACGGATTCTATGTGAACAGGTCCTATGACGTATGCCGAGGCACAGGGCTCCCTTGGCAATGTTAGGAGGAGCCCCTGGGAGCCGCAGAGCACACTTTGAGAACCCCTGCCATAACCCTTTAAATCTCGGCTTTGAAGTTTTCGAAGAAAATCTGTAATTCAATCACTGACATGACAAAAGAACGAGTATGTTCACTTCTTTTGTTTTGCTTTTATTTCTTGAGAGCTTTGATTTACCGTACACTAGTTTACCAAAGTCGATTATTTTTATCCGCTGAAGGTTCCCGCGAAGAATGACGTAATCAATGAACCCACCCTGGAGGAAGTGTAACTCTTCAAAAACTTTTTTTTTCTTTCTCCACTTTATGTTTGCACCTGGAGAAATGCCGCATGATGATCTTGAACCATATCTCTTTTGATATTTTGAACTGCAGATAGTAACTTCAGAGATAAACTCTATCAAATAACACCTTTTTTAAAAAATGGATCTCAATAACTTCCTGTTACAGGAATATTACTAAAACTGGTTCATTGCATCACTTTTTTTCTCTTTCTCGACATTATATAGATTTAACTAGTAAAATAGTCACTTCAGTACCAAATATTTTCTGCAGTCAATGAGGTTTTATTGCCTACTAACAATGGAGGTTGTTGAAAGGGAAATTTCGTAATATAACAATATATTATAATAAAATCTCCCCTTTTATTCTAGGTATTCTCGCATTGAATATTTTCATTACATTTAAATACCTATAAGCCTTAGAGCATTTTTCAAGTGCCCATTTTTATACTTCATGTATTCTGTCGAAAGTTTTCTCTCATAGACACATTTGTAAAAGGAATCTCGTCTAAAAATATCTTTGTTCTACTACAATGAATTAGTTAAGACTGCTGTGTACTAAACTATTGGATTCGCTCACCTCAATGTTAAACTATGGACAAAATGTGTCCAAGGACTGCCGACTTGAATTTAAAGATTTTTTAAAAAAAATAGTACTCCGTAGAAGAGAAAGAAATTTCCACACCTGTGGGTATTTTTCGTTTTTTTAAATGCAAAATATACTTTTAAATTTAAATTATTCAGGGAAAAAATCTGGTATAGTATGTTTTAAACGCTCATCAATTTCTTTGTTGGACGAAATTTATAGATTTGAGTCCCGTTGTATGGTGCAGAAAAGTTCAAGCTATATGAAAATACCATTTTTATTGGATTATCAGCATTTATGTAGCTGTAAATAGTAGACACATTTTCTCCATTGTTTAACATTGAGGTAAGCGAACCCAACAGGATTAGTACGCATCAACTTTAAGCGAACTTAAATAGTCAAAAGGAGATTCCGTACTCAAAATATTCAGGGAATTTTTTAGATGAGTAAAGTGAAAATGATTGTTGGCACGCTTCACACATTGACGGAACTATAAATTCATTTATCAACATACGTAAATATATGACTCAGCACTAGCATGCTTTAAATGTCCGCTATTATAACATCTGTTCCCAATTATTTCACAAAAGAAATATATTTAAGAACGTCGTATGAATAACCAAGCATTTCATACGTTATAACTGAACCAGTTTAAAAGAAACTCTTCCTGCTTGCTTGTTAATGAGGATGTGCGCCCCTTATTCTAAACTAAATTCGCCAAGGCACTTAAATAAGATTTTTAACTCATAATATCTTAGTTTCTCCTTTTCTCATTCTATAATTAATTTAAGAGAAACAGTCTAAACAGTTTAAGAGAAACAGTGTGAATACTCGTAACGTTTGCATAATGTTTAAACCTGGAACACATTAAATACAGAGGCTGTTCACACATTTTTTAGACGAAGTATATTGTATTCACAAAACTAAATTACATAAAATTCTTGTGTTTTAAATCTTCTATTTGACATCCCTTATTCTGAACTATCTTTCGACACCGCAATTTCCAGGATAATAATGCCTTTTGAAGTGTCAGAAGAGGTATTCTATCCCATTCCTTCTGAACAGATTTCCAGAGTCCTGTAAGGGTTTTGGGACGACGTTTGGATAAGGCAAATTTTAAAAGTCCGAAAGCACAAAAATCCATAGGTAATACATCGGGAGATTTAGTAGAGATATCAGTGAAGGGTATGGCCTTGATACCAGTTTTTTGTTCCATTTCTTTTAGGAATATTACAGTGGATTTTGATGTGTGACTGCTAGATTTGTCCTGATGGAGTCTCACAGATTGATGGCACTGTGGGTAAAGCGATGGTATTTCATTCAGAAAAATTGGCGATAAAATATGTTCCTGACAGTATTTGGAGTTAATCTTGACTTTTGTACCACTCTCTTTGTTTTTAACTTGCCATTATAAGAAAAACCAGCAACAATCATGAATCCCTTAGAAAAACTTTCTTTCGATTCTTTGAACCATGTACTTAAATTTTTTCTCCCCTTTTATGATAATAAATGGCTCTTTTTTTGTTGCAATCATTTAAATACACCCATGATTCATCTATTGTGACAATTGTTTTCCATTTTTCTTTGGATAATTGTTTCTCATATAGAATTCTGCAGCGTGTCCTGCGTTCAGCGATATGATTTGGAAGAATACGATGTACATTGCGTTTTTTCGCTTTCTTAAGATTTAAATCAACGTTTATCGTTTTGTTTACAGTGGATACCGAGCATTTTAATGATTTTGCAACTGTCCTTTGACTAGGGGGATTTTCTTTTAACATTAAACAACGTACCTTTGCAATAATTGAAGATGTCCGTTTTTTCCTTGGATACTTGTTTGGAATTTTTGTCCGACTTGAGGCTCCAATTTGACGTTTGTTTCCTTTCTTGTTGACGATATTACCCATCGACGCTTTAGATATCACAAACACATTGCCTCTCACATCGTTTTTGGATAACGGAGTATGCATATTTCTCCTCGGAAAGAGCATAAATGTAGCCTTCGAACCACTGCTTTGTTAAAAACGCCATTTTGAATAAAAGCAAAACTTTCAATCTCCAGATGATAATTTTGACTTTTAAAAACATAGTACAATTGCAATTATTTCTTTTGCAGCAAAAGTTTTTTTATTACCGCTTACCAAAATCATCTAAAAAATGTGCGAACAGCCTCTGTAATACCAATTTGTTATAAAGGGGAGGAAAAAAATGAGGAAACCTTATGCATGCTTTAGGTTAACATTGAGGTGAACGAATCCAACAGAGTTAGTACACAGTATCCTAAAGAATCGTCTAAGAAGGAAATGCAAATACTTTCGTTTATGGTGAACTCATCGATTCATGTTATATTCACTGTAGAAGAATCCTCACTTTTTATAAATTTAATAGGGGTATTATCTGGTTCATTTTTAAAACTGTTTTTTTTCCATTTCTAGTACTTTATAAGAAAGATTTTCAGACATATATATTTTTTTACATAGATAATAATAAAATTTTTCCCCAGCGGTGGAGGCACTTGTTCAGGATATTCACCCATCAACACCGCGAAATTTTGTTGGATAATTTATTTTTGGTGCACCGTATAGGTGACATAACATTGCTCCCTATGAGAAAACAGCACAAGAACTTACAAGACTTGGTCGGAATTCAACTCCAAGCTCACTCTGTGGAAACTCATGTCGCTGATTACTACACGATGTGGATGGGAGGATAAATATATATTCTCATTATCACAAAATATTAATGTCTTTTTTCAGTAATGAGCAATGCGTCAAAAACGTCTGGCAAACCCTCGTAATAAAAGATTTAATCATAATAAAATATCGTGATAAAAATCTTTCAATGTCTTTAGATAAGAATATGTCAAGTAATATCGTTTGAAAAAAGTTGTCTTAAAATATCTAAAAAATATTTTAAACTTGTTTCAGTTTAAAAAAGTAATATATTTTACGTGACATAATGATAAAAATGATAATAATGTTTAAAATAAATGATAATCATGTTTAAAAAAATGATAATAATGTTTTAAAAGAGTTCGTGGGATTTTCAGACGTATCTGTATTATCTATTTATCGCGAAAATTTAAAAAAGCAATTGACTTTTGAGATTACAATTCTGATATCATGCATGTTAGGTTTTAAAATACTTAAATAAGGAATCGCAATCAGCTTCCTGTTTGTCCTTGTGATTAATAGAGTTAAATTTAAAACACATTCAGAATATTTAGAAAAGTACAAATCTGTCGTTCAATATTTTATGGTTTTAAAAGTGATTTCTTCCCTTAAAGCAGTGTTCCCCAAACGCAACACCTTGTTTTCTATAAGAGGACCGTTTTTGCGAATACCCTATATCAACTGTTAATATTTAGTCAATCATTGCGGAGTACAATGAAAAAAGAAACAGCATTTCATCTTTAATGACGCATTTACATTAATATAGATCTATTTCACAGTATATAATTGAAAATATGGGGATGCATAATGAGTAAATTAGTTTTCAGTAACTTTTGATATTTAGGGATTGCACGTAACTAACGAAATCCGATAATATCTGGAAAGTTTGCGAGAGTGAATTTAATTTGTTAAAATCTTGTTAACTCTCTATTTCAGAAATATAGGAAACTCTGAGATGAAAAGGAATTTAAATGAGACTTTCTCACATCGCCGGTATACTTCTGTTGGGAGTGCGCCTTTGTTAAGGTGATAAAGGTTAGGTTACTCAGTAGGTTACTTACGGTACTAGAGAGTCGACCTTGAGGTTAGGTTATTACTCAGGAAATCCCGAGGGTATATTCTAGAGGTTATGATACAAGAGGTTAGAGATTTAAGAATTTAAGTTACTACAGACTAGAATAATAAAGCGCTGGCCTCGAGGTTAAGATAGTAGAGTTTAGATTACTCAGCAGGTTACCCGAGGGGAGACTACCAGAAGTAAGAATACGAAAGGTTACAGATACAAGAGGCTAGATTACTAGAGGTTGAGATACTAGAACTTCGGCCTTGAGGTTAGGTTATTCAATTAGTAACCCCGGGGTTATTATATTAGAGGTTACATATTCAAAAACTTAGTTTAACCTCTAGCAGGTTAGGATTGAGGACCTCTAGAGGTTAGGATAGTAGAGATTCGTCCTCGAGTTAGGATGCTAAAAGTTACCTAGATGGTAACCTCGAATTTAAGATGATAAAGGTCACAGACATTAGAAGTTAGGATACCAGAACGTTAATCTTGAGATTATTATACTGAAGGTTAGGTTCCTCAGCCCCGATATCCGACCCTGATAGGTGGTCCTTATAGTAATATCCAACCGCTGGAAAGATTCGTCTGACAATGGACCTTTAAGGAAACTCATATTGGGAAAAAAACTTTAACATACACAAAATAAATAAACAAAGGAAATATGCAAGACTAACATTTTCCGTTTCGAAAAGAAAGGGAAGATGCATTTTTTTCAACACTTCCTAAATCAGATTTCATAGCATTGGGATACTTCAGATGGGAGAGTGCAGGTCTCGAGGTTAGGGCAATCGGCTTCAATTCCCGGTAGGATATAGATAGGTGATAGTTACCGTGGTGCTCTACTTTTGAAAAGAATAAAAATGGATAGTTAAGCAGACATTTTGCAAAAATTCACGGAAGACAATTTAACATCGTAATAAAGTAAACAAAAAAATTAATATGTAAGATCGAATTAACGTCAATGGCCTCAGATAGAGAGGGTAGATAAACAGGTAAGGTAAAGTCTTATTCCTCTTAATATTAATTAGAATTCCTCTCTTTGGGAGACGGTCATTACAACTTGTTTGGTAAAATTAATCGTGAAGATGGGGTCATTTGACAAATGGGTTTTTTTAAAAACTAGTTCATTTAATACTGCTCACCTATTTTGATGTAGAATAATTCTAGAAGTGGGCTTCAACTAACTTTTATTTATGTCTGTGCATCGTGTCAGTATTGATCTCCAATTTCAATATTCAGCTACAGGGAACTTTTCTCTTAGTACTATTCTAATGACACGTGAACAAAGGCATATTTTTGAATTTTGTATGTTGCATCTAAAGATTGAACTTTAAACGCAGTGTTCAGAATTTTTAATATATTTTTTTCAAACATTTAATGTTTAAAGATAGACAGACATCAACAGCATAAAATGTGGTAAAAATCCAATAACTAAGTATTTCAAAATTTCAAAAACTACGCTCTCTTTGTTTGAACTTCTATTACTTTAATGTGAATAAAACAAAATGAAAAAGTAGGCAATTGTGAAATTCGAAATTAGAAAAAAAACTGTGATGAAAATTCTTCATAACTTAGCATGGGTACTGAAGATTTGATGCGAGACCAAATGATGCTTTAATAAGAAACAAGGCAATTAATTCAACGTAGCGCTCATATCACTAGTTACTGACCTATCTTATTCTACCGCATAAAGCAGTTAAGCAAAGTATTGGTGACGAGTAGCCTAACTGTTTGGTTCTACTTTTGCTTGATTTTCTAAGTACGTAAATGCACATCTAAGATTGAAGACTACCTTTACTAAAGACTGAATCGACTGTTTCTATGAGGAAAACTCTGATTAAAGGAAATTTTGGCGATGGTCTCTCAAGCATGAATGAACCTAAGAATATTCAATAATCACATGACTCGGGAATACAAAGACTTAAAATTTCCCTGTAATGATAAAAAAAACACCCGATTCTGAATTTCTAAAGCAAAAAAAAAAAAAAAAATGCTTTCATCGTCAGGAACAGACAAACAAAAAAATCGTACATGGTGAGCCAACGCAGGAAAATGTTATACAGGGAGTTTTGCTATTTCAGGAATGAGAAGATTTTTAGAGTGGCATTGCCAACTCTAGAAGCATAAAAAAGTAGAAACTATGGAGTTACGAAAACACGTGGAAAATACAAAAAAAAACCTAGAAATATCAGGGAAAAACTATATATGAGGGGGGGGGGGATATTAGTCAATAATCACGTATCGAGCAATATCGACATGCTGGACCGAACCAGTATAGTTAACCATCCAGCCACGGGTGATTTTCCCCTTTTCTACACAAAATCACTGACAAAATTTTATATCTTTTATAGGTTTATCGTAAGGAGACTTTTATTGTAATACAAAAAAAAATTCAAAATAAGTGGATAAAAGGGAATTTCTATTATTTACTAAATTACAACTTGCGCGAAACACAATTATCTAGTTTAACAAATATGCAGAAAACTATTTAGAAAATAAAACATTTCCTATGAGCAACCTGATTGAGAATGATACATATTTCCTCGATACAATATTTCCTACAAGCATAGTTGGGAAAACAATGTTTCCCTGTATTCAAAGACGTAATAAAATGTATTCGACGAGGAAATGACGTTTTCCGCTCATCTGATTCTCCAAACATTTGATGCAATGTGACGATAGCGAGGGTTTCTGAAATGACGAGTAAGAGTAAGTAGACCGCTATTTCAGCATCGCCTACGGCTGGAGGGTTAACTAAGTTTCCAGCACAATGAAATATGAAGTTTTCAAAATGATGTTTCAAAATAATTCAAATCAGAAATCGAGCTGGGAATGCAGACACATCCGTCAGAAAATATAAACTTAGACGATGGGAGACAGAAATTCCTTTTTTGTTATTACACAGCTCTAACACTGTTTGAGACGAAACTTGAGAGCCCTTCTAACTAGATCAATGTATCTAAGGTTTCACTGACGTGAAATAAACTAAATACCCAAGCGATTATTAAAAAAGATAGGACCTTTCAAAGATCAGAAACGTAGTTTATTAATGGGTGTGAAAATAACTTTAAAAGTAAACCAAGCGAGTAAACAGCAAATTTTTCAAAAAAGAGGTAATTAAAAAAATTTCAGGTAGCCTCTTCTAATGAAACTACAGCGGGTTATTAACGTAGGATTACTTATCGTTGCTTACCTCTTTTGTATGTATATATGTATGTGTTATGTATCTATATATATGCACGTATGTATATATATATATATATATATATATATATATATATATATATATGTTTGTTAAAATTTTGACACATTTTGGTACTTTTCTGTTTAACTCTTTACTGCTTGTCGAAGCGATACAGATAGGGTTTGGCGCGCTGCGAAAATTATAACTCGCGAGGTACGGACGGATGGTTTTAGCGTCTGAAATTTTCCCTTCCGGAGGACCGTTATCGAGGAACGTAATCCTACGTTAAAAAGTCATATTATCACAAGAATAGTAAGTGTAGTTATGTTTGAAATTGTATCTTAAATGTAAAATTGTAAGAATAAGATAATTGTATTGAAATTTTACCTTGAATGTGATTTGTGAGTATACAATGTAAATCGTTATTCAAAATTGCAATATATCCATAATGTAGTGGTAAATGTTATTGTAATTGAAATGGTAATTGAAATTGCATCAAAAATGTAAAATTGTTAGTATATAATGTAAATTGAAATTGTAAATTGTAATATGTTATTTTTGCAATGGTAAATGTAATAGTAACAGTAAGAGTAATTGAAAGAGCACCTTAAATGCAAAATTGTATGTATATAATGTAAGCTGTAACTGTAAATTGTAATATGTTAACAAGCAACTTTAAATATGCCGTATAAGCTTATCGCTGTGGTCGGTGGAACCTTTAGAATATTATCACAAGAAGAAAAATCCTTGATTCAAGAAACTCTAGTTTTCTTAAACTTGAAAAGAACCTTTTCAACAATTTAAGGGTTGTGGGTTGTAACTCCGATCCAGGCTCAACCAAGTAAACAGAAGTGAGATAATCACAGTCCTTATCAAAAAGGACAAAAGAGTCATCGTAATATCCGGCCCGAAAAATTAGGTTTCTAAAAAGCATAACATCAAAGTAATGAGTATAAAGTAATACTATGTAGTACATCAAGGACTAAAGAGTCATCATAATATCTCGAAACATCATAATATCCGGCATGAAAAATTAGGTTTCTGAAAAAGCATAACCTCAAAGTAGTGCGTATAAAGTGATACTATGTAGTACATCAAGGACAAAAGAGACATCGCAATATCTAGAAACATCAAAATATCCGGCAAGAAAAATTGGCTTTTTGGAAAAGCATAACCTCAAAGTACTTCGTATAATGTAATACTATGTTGTACGTACCAAAGGAGTGCGTATGCATTTCCTCCACACTCATATGAATGCTGTTTACAGAATTTTCTACCTCAAATTTGCCTTTGCCTGGAGAAAAAATCAATTTTTGATAACTTAAGAACCCGAACTAAGTTTTATTTGACTTATTAACAGAATTTTTCTGGTAAACTTTAGTGTAAAGGGGTGGTATTATATCTGCAGCATTCTTACTCTGACTGAAACACGGAGTTAATAAAAAATGTAAAGATTTACAATTACTGAACCACTTATTTAAGTTGAGTTATTTATTGAATTAATCGCAGCAATTTAAAGAATGAGATAGGATTAAAAAAATATCTTCAAGAAATTTTAAAATATAATTTTGGAGAATATTATATTAGTTTATTTGAAACTTCTCTTGTCTCCCTAAGGTGAAAATTATAATTTTTAGAACACGATAACCAAAAATTTCACGGGCAATCAATAAAACCAATTATAGTAAAGCGACTACATCTATCTATCTACCTATAAAACATTCAATATCTAAGGTAGTTACTTTATTTAATTTAGAGAGATGGATGAAATCAATGGGCTTCTCAGATCATGAAAAGCTGATCTGTCAAATGACCAGGCAACCAACAATTTGAATTTTTATCGTTACGTCTCTGAATCATTAATTCAAATGTTGCGGCTTTTTTTATACAATTAAAAGTCTAACAGATTATCGATTATTTATTATTAGTCAGAAAATTTTTGTTTGAATGTAAATTCTTATACTTTTTAAATTAAAACGTTTAAAGCTGATGTGTACTAAGCCTATTGGATTCGTTCACCTCGATGTTAAGCTATGGAGAAAATTTGTCTACTATTTACAGGTACATAAATGCTGATAATCCAATAAAAATGGTATTTTGAGATAACGTAAACTTTTCTGTACGTTGCAACAGGATTAATTTTATAAATTTCGTCCGCCAAAGGAATTTATGAGCGTTTAAAACACACTATACCAGGTTTTCCCCCGAATTATTTAAATTTAAAAAAATTATTTGCATTTTTATTAACAAACGAAAAATGCTCCAATGTGTAGATTTTTTTCTCTATTACGGAGTTTAATTTAAAATAAAAATCTTTATATCCAAGTCGCAAATCCTTGGACAAATTTTCTCATAGGTTAACATTAAAGGGAACGAATTCAATAAGATTAGTACACAGCAGCTTTAATGGAGATCTCTGTTAATACGTTCTTTGATTGAAGTCTTTACTTTATCTGGCGCAACTACTTTACAATCGGTTCCCAAGGGCAAACCAATGAAGCAATATTCAATAGGATAAACATGACGTATTTTTAGAAGAATACAAAATAGTAGTTAGGATAAGTTAGAAAATATTTTATCTAAAACCAACAAAAGGTTTACAGCTGTTCAATAGTCATCTTTCATATTTATAACCTTAGACCACACAACAGAAAAGTGACGAATTTTATTTACGGAAACATTTGTATTGACGCATGAAAATGCTTTCCTTCTATATACTCTTCCGCTTTTGTGGATATTTTTGCATCTGACGCCGGAACTGCGACCACGTAAAAGAGTCATTTTCTCTGTTGTAACATTCCTAATGATCCACCGCAAAGGCCCTGATTCACAATTTCGATCTTTCAGTACACCCAATTCCCTTTTTGCACGGTTTTGAAATAACACGGTCCAAGAAAAAGAACCGATTATTTTTTTCCACTGTTTTTCTTTTACTTTAAAACGGTTTAAAAATACAAAATGAATTAAAAATATAGGGTGCAATGTTATCAGAGAGTACTGGGTGATTTTTTTTTAAACTGACACTACTCAGAGTCATCTGTAGTGCGATCCATCAGCCGGAATTCCACCAAAATTGATAGAGGGACTAAGAACGACATGGGAAACAATTTCCGTGGAAAAAAATAGTTCCAAAAGTCGCCAATAGAGGACGATATGGCGCTGTGGTTGTCGGCGCACTCGAGAATTTGCATCAAAGGCAAGTAAAACATCAAAATGCAAATTCATGACTACGTAGTCGACAGCAGCGCCAGTATTTTGGGCTATAAGGATCCTTTCGGAATCTGTTGCGCCTTCGCTTTACAGAAGAATGGGTCGTAAGTCGCTTTTTTCCACTTTCTTGGCCACCTCGCTCCCCGGACCTAACCCATGTAGCATCTTTTGTGGGGCTATTTAAAGTCTAAGGTGTATCTTGGTGGAGTTTTGAACTTGGCGGCCCTAAAGGATAACAAATCCCGGACTTTGATGAATATTACTGTTGACATGTTGCTCTCGGCCGTTGAGAACGTAGTGTTCAAGATGCAATGTGTCGTCCACCAGGACTGTGGTCACATTGAAGGAGGGAGATGTGAATTTTCTTTGTTATTTATTTGTCTGCTTGCAACTTTTTCAGTATTCATCCCTTATCTTTATAGCCTGAAATACTGGCGCTGCTGTTGACTACATAGTCGTGAATTTGTATTTTGACGTTTTACTTGCCTTTAATTCTCGGGTGTGCCGACAACAAAAGCGCCATATCTTCCCCTATCGGCGACTTTTGGAACTTTCTTTTCGCGGAAACTCTTTCCCATGTCGTCCTTAGACCCTCTATCAATTTTGGTGGAATTCCAGCTGATAGATAGCGCTACAGATGGCTCTGAGTAGTGTCAGTTTTAAAAAAAATCACCCTGTATTTTAGTGATTGTAAATGTTTCCACGTTAGTTTATAGTGGTAATGATGCAGGAGTGGTTCCTCTATATATAAGTCTAGAAGGACGCCAAATAGCCAATAAACTTCGAAATCACTATCTTACAAATGATTTCAACGTCGAACGAGCTGTTATATTCCAACGTGTTTTGAAAATGATTGTCACGTTATGGAGAATCCTATAAAAATCTAACAAAAATAATAACTTAAATAATTCGAAATCTGATAACCGAAATCGTATTCAAACGTCGTACTGTAGATATTCGTATTGTAGGTAAATCGCCATTAAATATTTCCAGTGACGAGAGTGATTTTTCGCCACCGAAAAACAACAGAAAACGGAAACTGTCTAGTCGTAACACTGAATGACTGACTGATTATGTTATATGCATGTATATATTAATAAGAAATAAATTCAATTTATTTTTAACCGTTTGCTATTGCAGCACGTTTTAATTTAAAAAATAACACTATAAACATATTAAAAATAAAATTTATGGATTTGCTCTTAAATATATATTAAAGTTCAGTCTATCGATTTCAAATGAAAATTAACATTTTTTTATTAAGTATATTTGGATGGTACCTCTCTCCAATTTTTATACGTTCTATGTATCTCTTTTATACTTTTTTTTTGGCATGATAGTCTCTGGAATGTATCTCCTGTGCAAAAAGTGAATCGGGTGTATAGTGATTTGGCGTTCATGTTGGGAAAGTTTGCGGTATTCCTCAAGGTGTAAAATTTCTTTCTCTATTATGAAGTACAATTTTTAAAAAATCTTTAAGTCGAAGTCGGCAATCCTTGGACAATTTTTCTCGATAGGTTAACATTGAGGTTAGAGAATCCAATATTATTAGTACACAGTGTAGAAGTGAAAATAGTGTAATTCCCCACGGTGTGTGGACAATAAAGAATGTATCATAAAGGATGCAGAGGCAGGGGTAAATACAGGATTGTAAAACAATAAAAAAATAGAAGAATAGCTGTCGGTGTGGCCAGTGATAGCGATCTGAAGTTTATATTTTACAAGATGGATGGTCGTTATTTTATGGCCCACAGTAAAAACGTCAGAGGAGAAGAATCAAAGTTGTTTTACAAAATAAACGTATGTGGGGGGAGGTACTACATAGCCTATGGACAGAGGCGACAGAGGCGGTATAATAAAGGACCAATTAGGGATAGGAACCACTGAAGGAGAAACAGCCCACTGCCCAATGAAAGTGAGGGGCGTGCTAGAATGGCCCCCTGTAAACGGACAACAGCTTCGCTAAGGACGGAAGGAATCAAAAAAAAAAAAGAAGAAGGAGACGGTCTTTAGATTGGGTTCCTGAGAGTTAGATGTCGGAGGCTCTCGTCTGCCTCATAGCCGTGGAGAAGTGGCAATATACCGCCAACGTTTTCATACACTGGAGATGATACTGGGTCCCGGTCGCCGATGCTACGATCATCGTTGCATACATCCGTTATAGTAAGTGCCTCCCCGTTAGATTCTAAAAATCATATTTGACTCTATAGTTTGCCTCTGCTTCTGGGTATTGTACGTCAAAATTGTTAATATAAAACTGATTGTAATACTATAGCTCTGACATGTTAATTGAAATTTGGGTTATCTAATAAATGCATGTGTAAGGTCAATGCGTTGTATTCCTTGCTTATTCCAACCATTGCATGCATCTATTGCTTCTAGGTGATTTACTCCTATACACAGCAGCCTTAACGAAAAGAAAATTCCTCTTGGAGTATTTTCTTTTGTTCCTTTTCTCACATTGACTTCAATTTAGATTTATCTGTCCTTCGGGCTCAGTTAAAGAAGTAGCTTCACTTCCTCAATCCATTCTATTGTTTTCAAAATGGGCGTGAATTACTATATACGTTCCTTGTAAAACTATTCACTGTTCCTGCATCTGTCTGAAGTTATTTAAACAGCGACTATAAAAATATTGAAATACCAAAGGCCTTTTTATAAAGGAAATACTAGGTGTATCTATATTTTCAACTGGTGGATCTATATTTTCAACTAGGTGGATCTATATTTTTTTAATCCGTAATTAAAGAACCACAGTAAAAAAAGCAACATTTTATTTCGAAATGCATTTGTTTTTATCATAAAACTCCTTTCAAAGCTTATTTTTAACAGGTTTAACTCGCCTGATTTCATTTCATAAGATTTCTTTCAATAATTGCTAATGGAAAATCTTGTGAACGCGCAAATCAGTAAGATATAATGAATAACCAATAACTAGTTGTGTTGTTGGTGTTGTTTCTAATGTCCCCTTGCTGGAATTTTTTCAGACCAGATCCATGTAAGCTAGCGGTCTGAGAGGTGCGGCTCCGGTTTATAATGGCACCACAAAGGTCTGAGTCCAATTTAGCCAGGTGCCACCTCAATTTTGAACGAGTATCCCCCAGGGGGGCAACGTATTGGGGGATCGTATCCTCTCCCACCCTCTCTGACCTCATAGAGGGACATTCCTGTCTACGGATTTAAGGTGCCCATATCCGGCCCAGACAAGGAGGTATTTAACGGCGCTTGTTGGGGTTCGATCTCAGTACCCTCATCACCGCAAGCCGACACGCTACCGCTAGGCTACCTCGGGACAATAACTAGTTGTCCCGCAAGTAGACAATTAAAAGGACATTTTTGGAGTTCTATGGAGGCTACTGCGTTACTAAAATTATTGAAGTTTACAAATGACAACGTTATTACTCTAAGTAAAATTGAGTTTTATTGATAATTTCATTGTTATCTACCTGCACATGCAGTATTTCATATTCTGTACCAGTAGGGTGGTCCATTACATAATGTTAAAAAATAAAAGTATACGAATATTCCTTCCACAAGCCCTATTTTGTTCCTCTGTATTCAAAATGTATGTAAATAAAACTTCAAGTCAATCCGATAATATTAAGAGGTCGCTCAACATTTGTATTTTCAAAGAGCATATAGCATAGCAACAAAGAAGACAGAATTCTTTCAAAATCAGAAAGAAGATGTTGAGAAATGAAGAGCAAAATGTAAAGATCGAAGCACTTGTGACTGAAAAGACAAAACAATTCTTTGATGCAACGGTTAAAGGAGGTAAAATTAAATCACAAGCTTTCATAGAAAAATCACCATATTGTACGTAGGTGGAATGATTTTACCTTTAAAAATTATACAGTGTTGCAGTACAAAGCGTCGCTTTTCATGATTTTCCTGTTAGTCCAGAAACTTTAATAAAAGAAAAAAAAAATTTGGGTGGGACGGCAGAGATATTTGCTGTTTTTTTTCATTCGTAAGGACCACGTTAGGGAAATCTATCCTCGCAAAATGGAAGACTGTATTGCATTTCTTGTTTTCTTAAAAAAAGAAATCACAACACTAAATACTGTTACTTAAAATGAACTTATATAGGTATGTTCAAGAATAGGAAATTTTTTATTCCTGAGCAATGGGCATTACAGTCTCTTTGCTACAACATTCAATATTTTTCATTTTTATTCTAGGGTCATATTTCCCATTCGGCCTCGTTGATTTAACTTATTTTTACGATTATAAAGTGAGTCCACATGCAGTTAGGTAAATAGTATGAAACAGAAGCAAATATGCTAGTGATTACCATAGAGCACTTGATGAAAATTTCATTTAACCTGATAAACTGTTCTGCCTAAAACAAATTCATGGTAGCTATTAAGCGACATATCCTCATATATATCTCTCTATTCTAAAAAAAGGTAACTCCCGTTGCCGCTGTCAAAAGCTTGTCACGCTATCTCCTCCGAAACCGCTGGATGTAGAAAAATGGGGGGGACCAAAGTAAGATTATGTCTCATCTTCGTCGGACTTTAAGTTTTTTTTTATTTTATGTTTTGTGGGAAAATATTGACTTTTTCCTCTTCAGATTACGGTAACTCGTCAAAAAATTATCGTAGAATTTTAATCTTTTAACAATATAAGGCTACAGACATTTCTCTTTCAAACTAGACCTCATTTGTTTAAAAATATTTTAAAGTAGACTAATATTTTAATCAAAAAATGAAACACAGTTTTTCAAGAAATATCGTCCCATATGTGGAAGTAATATCGATGCTCCTCGAGTTTTTATCTCAGAAAGAAAATATTTACATCATCTGGAAGCTGAAAGCTTTCTTAGTCATATAATCCTCATTTCAAGTCTCTATCTTAAAATTTCGATTTTTAATTGAATTTCAAATCTAATAATTCAACAGTGATGTAAAGCCCTTCGCATAAGGGTGACAACAGTAAATGGATGGAAGCTGTTACATTGCCCAAGAATCACCCCTATGTATCTCGCTATTAGCTCTAACAGAGAAGCGAGCGTAGCGAGCCTAGGGGCTAAGCCCCTAGTGTATATATATATATATATATATATATATACAGACGAACCCCGTTATAGCGGAACCAGTATGTAACGAACTCACGGATATAACGAATGCAAATTTTGGTCCCGCCATTTTCCTATTGTACGTAATTTAATTAGTATTGTGTCAGTTTAATGTAATCGATTTTAGTCGATTTAATTCCTTATAGATAATTTTTAATAGTTTTTATCATTTCTTTAATATATCATTAATGAATACACATTGAAACTAATTAGTTATACATTTTGTGAACTCTAGCATTTTTCTTAACGGTTCGGGTATAGCGAACCACCGGATAAAGCGAACAAAACCTTTGGTCCCTTGAAATTCGTTATAACGGGGTTCGACTGTATCTATCTATCTATCTATCTATCTATCTATCTATATCTATATCTATATCTATTTATCTATATATATCTCTCTTTATATATATATATATATATATATATATAAATATATATGTGTGTGTGTGTGTGTGTGTGTGTGTGTGTGTGTGTGTAGTTCTAGTCATTTATGTAGTTATAAAGCATCAAGATTTTTATAAGAATTCCTGTTCCTTAAATACTAAACTGGAGAAGGAAAAATACATACGCTTACTAATTTAAAAATGAACGCATAAATTTACAAATAAAGTGCTATTCAAAACCTTAAATAGGACACACCGCTGAAACAGCTATTTGCATAAAATAATGTCTCCATCCAGGAAGCTCTATCTCCAAAAAAAAAAAAAAAAAATCTGCCTATCCCCATAATTCATCCTTGAGAGAACATTTATCCCGGCATTCTTCAATGACATAAACACCCTTGTTAAATACTCCGCAACCCTCCGATCGTCCACTCCATTAAGACAATTACATCCATTTATTTTCTCCACTCGTTTTTTTTTACCTTGGCGGCGTAAACTGGTGGGTAGCCATAGCGTTTCTCAGCGCGTCACCCAGACCGTTTCTACATAATCCGAATTGCGCCTCGTAACGTGGACTTTGAAATAGGAACCGTTTTTATTTTTGCAAATTGAACACCATGTCAACTAAGGTAACTAC